>JAVQJD010036106.1:0-26048 GCA_036023655.1 Nannoperca australis
CACACACACACACACACACACACACACACACACACACACACACACACACACACACACACACACACACACACACACACACACACACACACACACGACAGTCTGTGTGTTCTACCTTTTGGTCTGAGCATCATGTTGCTCCAGAAAATGCCTCTGGACTTCACATTTGGCTGGGTGGTCAGCAGCCAGGGCAATGTCCGCTGTGATGAGGTTCAGGTTGACTGAACCCGCCTCCAGCCAGACAGAGCGTCGCAGCAAAGGTGGCTGACCGAGACCCAACGGCTGACCCGGACCTTGACCCTGTCCAGCAGGCTGCAGCCTGGTCGTCTCGCCGTGCTGCTGCTGTTCAATGTACTGCCGGATGTTTACGTCCTGCACCACGGCACTGATGCCCTCTCCCACTGCCTGGTTGTGCAGGTTGCAGTTGGCTACACGAACGATACCCGTCTGGGGAGGAAGAAAGAAAGAAAAAAATATCTTGACACATAGCAGAAATCTAACAGCATATTTATAAACTGACATGGAGTCAAATTAATTAAACTGTTATAGTTACTTAAAAAACAGTACATAAATGCTTAGTGCTACTTACCTTGATGTTGGCAGCACAGCCATGCTCCACAATGAAGAGGTCAACTCCATCCATGGCCAGTCGGGTCATGGTGTACTTCAGCTCCTCTGATGTGCGACAGTGACCTGGCAGGCAGCTCATCTGAATGACAACCATTGTTAAGTACCAGAAACTTTTCACTCTCCTATTTAGTCTGGCTGTGCTTTACTGCTAGATAGCCTGTGGCCACAGATGCTCAGCTGTCAGAAACTAATGAGGGCTCTCCGGCAGAGTTTTTAAAGATATCCTTGTTAGTATGTTAGTACTGACATGTTATTTCATACATCACGATGTTGCGTTTGAATGCTATGTATGCCTGCTGTGAGTAGATCAATAGTTTTGTGTTGGAGCTGTGTTGGAAGTGTGTCATACATCATTAGAGAACAGTTCAAAGTGGTCTCCTTTTAATATCTGTTGCCATCTGCACATTTCCTTTCACACTGGACAGTTCTGAAAAACATCCAAATCTCACAAAAGATACCCTCTGCCATAATGAGCTAATTTAGCAGCTTCCAGCGTGAGATACAGACACAGAGCTGTTAACGAGTTCAAACCAATGCTGGACAGTTACAGCAGTGAAAATGTGAGGCTGAGCATTTCATGTGTATTCTGCCTGTTTGTACCTTGGCATCACAGATGCGACGGTCAGCGCCATGCTGGCAGATGACAGAGGGCTTGGGTTGTTCTAGCTGGAAGTCTCGAGACACCACGTGGAAAACAAAAGTCTCACCCCACTCGATCAAACTGGCCACCTAATAATTACAAACACACGGACACATTAGTACTTCAAAAGATCAATTAATACAATTACTGCACAGGCAAATGCACAGAATGCATGAAAAACCTTCCAACATATTACACTCAAATAAAACACAAGCTATAACTTCAAAACTTAGGAATTGTTCTGACACCATCAAAAAACATTCCAAAAATTCTTTTTATTGGATTATATTATACAGGTGGTTTATACAAGCATGTTTTGGAAAGTACTTTACCAAAATCACTTACTCACTCACTCACACCTGACCTAAAGACCCATGACATAATCATAATCTAAGGCTGCACACATTTATCTCTTCCACATTCCAAATCCCGCTCTTGTCTTTGCCAATAAAAACAGACAAGCACACACCTGTGGAACAGTGACCCTGCCGGTGAGCCCCCCAGCCTGCATGTCTATGAGCCAGGCGTACTCCAGCGTGTCACTGCCCAGGGGGAGGCCCTGAGCGGAGAACATGGCATGAGCTCTCATCTGCAGGCCGGACAGACTCAGGTGGCCGTCCCTCAGCACCCCGTCAGCTGTGGGACGCTGTGGGCAAAAGAACGGATTCACACGCACACAAGATATATTTAATCGTACATCAGTGCCTTATAAGGTGTACAGAAACTGAACAGAAAGTGAGATTCATTCCATAATATCCCTGAGCTTGTTATCTCACTGGTGGAGAGAGATGAGGGCTACATGTTCTTTGTCAGGGATTAGGGAAAGATATTCACTCTGAGCAGCAAATAGGATCCAACTCACGGCTAAAGCTTAGAAAATTCTGTGCGGTTATACAATATGCAGGTGCTCATGCAAACATATCTGGTGAAAAGCATGTTTTACATTATGCTACGCTGACCTGCAAGCTTTATTCAGGGTCACCCTTTCAGAAACCAGATTAAAGAGCTGTTGCTTGTGTATTAATTGTTTAGTTTTTTCACGTGTGAGACGTGCCGTGCAGTTTAAGTTTGTATTAACGCGCAGGATGACACCGTCTTACAATTTTTAATTAAAACTGAATGTAGGGGCCGACATGTCACTTTTACCCCGAGGATCATTTGTGTAACATTTTTCATGGTTCTCCTGCAGATACAATCTAAATCTAGCAGCACATCAGGCACATGCGTAGCTGTGCTCCTGACCTGGTAGTTGTCACTGACGAAGATGTGAACAGGAGACAAGAGTAGCTGAAGCATCGTCTCCTTGTAACCCTTTTTCATCTCGAAGCACAGCCGCTCCAAGAAGCCGGATGGACCCTCGGGACCCTCGCTGCTGCAGTGCTGGGTGCATCGAGAAAGTGAGAAAACATTTAGACTCATGCATCAACACACTGCTCAAAAAGCTTAGCTGGAAGGTTTCAATTAAAAATAGTCATTCCTTGCAAGCCAGGAAACAAAGGACGGTAAATAAAGTGGACTCAAACGGATAACTTGAATGATCACTGTGTATATTCTGCCTACATGCTGCAATTTCATTTTAAATTATTTTCCTTTTCTTATATTTTTTATATTTACATCTATTTACATAAATCATATTTATTTATGTATTATAAGTGTTTGTCACGTTCTGATAGTAAAGAATAGTTTAAAACCACAGTTAACCATCTGGTTCCTCCAACTTTCACTCAGAAGCAACAATCAGCCTTTTAACTTGGAAGAAATAATGATCATCATTATAAACATGGACTGATATGAAAACATTTTCGTCCATATCGCCCAGCCCTACTCTACTGCGTGTCTTGCATGCATATATTAGTGCACATTTTCATGATTTTTATTTCACACTGTAGTGATGGAACAGTTTCATAATCATTGATGGTACCCCATTTGCTGTACTTCTACACTGATCTCTCCCTGTTTTACCATTGGCAGTCGGCCGTGGACTTTGTAGAGGTTGATGTACACGGTGATGTCCCAGGGGCGCAGGTCCAGGGGATGGATGTCTGAGGCTCCTTTCCGTTCGCTGTCTTCCATTCCCAGAGGAGACCAGCCGAGGCCCGAGGAGGTGCAGGTGGACAACACAGGGCTGGATAATGCCTCCTCAAAGTCTGTGTACATGTCGTCCTCACCAAAATAGTTTTCCTGTAGGAACAGTTTAGAATTGTCTAACAGATTTATTACACCAATTATTTTCTGGTGCTTTCATTACCATACAAACTTTATTGGAGCATCCTAATTAAATTAAATTAAACTCCTGATTACACTGAGTGCAAACACCAACACACAATGGCTGATTATAAAATGTCACCAAAATGTAGAATTGTGTTATTACAGACTGACTCAAGGATCTCCGTACCTTGATGGAGACCAGTGCTCGCAGCAAAGGCCCATAGAGGATGATTTGAGAATCTGGAGACATTTCCATCTCCACGTGAAGTCTGTCGGGGGGGAGCTCTGAGGGGTCAGGGGGCAGCCGGCTGTGGGCGGCTGAAGCAGACGTGGTGGTGTAGCGTGGTTGGGCGATGTGGGGTACTGAGGGGTGTTCGGGGGGTCGCAGAGCCGACAACATGGATTCCTCCATCTCGGACACTTCAGACACATATCGCAGGCAAGTTAGACAACGTAGCTGCTCGATAAGACAGGTAAGGTGGCGGAGTGATTTTAAAGAGAACATTCCTTACACGGTCCGCAGTCTCATGACTGGCTTCAGTGCAAACAACAATGAATTGATACTAAAGCAGGGAGCTTACACGACTGTTTGAGTTGCTCGTCAGCCTTCTGGGGATAAATTGGGTGCCAGGTGTAGTCAATGATGAGCAAGAAGTTGGGTACACTCCAGCAATCCACCCAGCCAGCTCTGGAAGAAAACACGTATGCTCAGTGCGAAGTCCTAATGCTGCGTTTATCATCATTTCAATTAGATTTTCCAGTTCATTATTGGCTTTATGAAGCGTTCAAGTTGAGGACATACAGTCGAGAGAGAGAAGCAAATAGGTCGCGCTTGATTTCTCTGCAGCACAAAGTGCAACAGGCCAGACAGAATTCGATCGTAACCTCCCAGGGGGTAAGTGGGTGTCTCGCAGTGCTACATCAGTGTAGTCTGGCTCTGGGCTATACATAATGTATGATCTGGATGTTGAGTTATCATGTACAGAGTGCACGCACTGCATGTGCTACTAGCAAAGGTTTTCTGGCACCTCTTTGAACTTTCGGTGACCTTTAATAATAATAATAATAATAATAATAATAGTATCATGCTTATAATGTGGAAATAGACCCTGCTTTGCAACATTCTCCAATGCGGAGGAATGTGGATTAAGGTGAATGTAGAACGGTTCTACACATTAAAAAGTGTCTAAATGGAAATACACTGGTACGTATCACTGCTGCAAGCTCAGAGAAAATTGAGTTTATACCTCTTATCTTTTTCTCATACCTAAACATTAAAGAGTTGAACGGAGCACAATTCAACATGTCAAAATAACCCTTTTAAACAGGCTATTACACTTAAAACCAAAAGAAGCAGAAACTACTGAACCAACCAAAGCAGAAAAAGTGAAGGTTAGTGGTACATTTACTTGAAATTTCCACCTACTGCCTTGACAACACTTTCTTTCTACCTAAGCACTGATGTGAGTCAGTGTTACAATGATGAATCATCCTACTCTTTGCTAACACGCTCACTTTTTGCCCACAACTGGAGAGAAATAATTCCCAGGTTTAACTCACTCTGCGTGGGTGATGTTCCTCCAGCGGGACTTGGCGGGTTTGGGAGGGGGGGCACCCCGGTTCTCACCGGGCATGAACATGTCTGGGGGCAGCTTGACGTTCTGGTAGTCTTTGGCCACGGTGAGGAGGGGGTAGCGGCTCGGGTGGCACTCTGGCAGGGACAGTCGCATGTCTGTATCCTCCGCCTGAGGAGGACAAAGCGCATAGATGTGCTATACCCACACACATTCACAGTGTGTCAAAGTATTCACAGCTAGAAAATACATCCCAATCTCAACAATCAGCATCTAACCGATGAAAATACACAGCATGTGCAGTCACACAAATAAAAACATGGACATTTATTTATGGAACAAATCAAATGCACTTAAAGCATGACTCACCTTCAAGCTGAAGCGGGTATGGCAGGTGGTTGGAACAAACTCATTGAAAGGCAAAGTGAAGTCTATATTGAGCGTCTCGCCACATGCTGCCAGGTACACTATAGAGGATCAATAATGCAATTGATTAGTCTGCTCTGCTCTAGGGTTAAGTGGAGTATGTTCTGCACAATATATCATGACTTAACAGAGTCAAAGTATCCTGTCATGGACACCAGATCCCAGTGTTAAAGAGGCATTAAGTTAGCAATAGAGTTCATGGCTGGATGTGGATTTATTTCTAATGTAACTTCACTCCTAACAGCAGATAGTATTTCTGTAAGTTGGGACAAAATTCTATTTAACATCAGAATAGGTACTTCAACAATTGTAATTCACTGCAGCATTGTGTGAACTCGTCTGGCAACTGTTTGAATGTAACATGTTATTCATATGTAAAAGTTCCGCACTCTAGTTTTAAAGTAGAATTAGTAAACATTTAATTCAGCCTGACCCTATACAATATTCAATAGATGCTGCTTCTATTGTTATTTACACCTAGAAGAGCATCTTTCCTTACCATTCTCCTGCTGCTTGGTGGAACAGTCAATCCAGTTGTGCTGGTTTGCCGCCCAGATCATCTCAAACTGGTGGAAAAGGACCTTGAACTTGCAGGAATAGGGCACAAAGGAGTAGATGTCTGGGGCGCTGTCGCTCGCCCAGTCCTGGATCAAATCTAAAAAGAAAGAATGGGGAGTTTTGCTGTTAGTTTCATTTTTTTCATTATTAGAATGTTAAGCACTAAATGCTGGCGCTCTGATCTGCAGATTATCCTGTGTAGTATATACTGGCACTGCCTGCACAGATCAGATTTGCTGGTCTCACCAGTGAAGAAGTTTTTCTGGGCGTAGATGAAGTGATAGGTGGCCTTGTACACCTCAATCTCACACTGCCACGACTGAGGCATGTTCCAC
Organism: Nannoperca australis; assembly: GCA_036023655.1. NCBI lineage: Eukaryota > Metazoa > Chordata > Actinopteri > Centrarchiformes > Percichthyidae > Nannoperca > Nannoperca australis. Next base: position 6,369 of record JAVQJD010036106.1, read on the forward strand.
ACCCGAGGGTAACTGGCTATGACGTGAAACTGAAACAAAAGGCAGAGGGCAAGACACGATTTGCTCATGTTTTGCTTGCATCTAGTCATTGGAGAAGGGATATTTTCAAAAGTCCGTGCAAAGAGTCAACTGAAAAGCTTCTTGTTTAATTGCCTACTACTTACAGCCAGCATCTCGGCCTCCAGAAGAGTCCTGTACTGCATGCTGCTGGTGGTGTCCACGTGAAGCAGCTGGCCTTTGATGGTTGGAGAGTAGCCTGAGGGCAGAGGAGAGAGGCAGAAAAGCCGGGCCATCACTTCTCAAAACCCAAAGCCAGGGCCAAGTTCAAGCAAATAACGTCATTTACTAGCAAAACTTGAAAAGCTACTAATGTTTCCTACATTTGCGGGGACAGAGGAGAGTGCCGATACATTATTACACACATCTCACAAACTATCAGTGTGGAGCGTGAGTGCTTCCTAGGGCAGTTGTTTTATTCTGGATATGGATTAAAATTTCTGATGGCTGTGTTCAGTCTTTAGTCTGTATTACTGTATAATGAAGGGGAGACTTCAAAATTGAGTCTCAATGGAGTCTCATGTAGAAAAGGTCATGTGGTCCCCTTAAAGACGTTGTGTACTTCTTTCAGTGTCATGACAACACTGACACGGGCTTTCCTCGGTCCCTGCCAACACTGGATGATTTCAGTGTCATTTAATAAATGTGTTGATTTAATAGGATCCTATATGCAGGGTTCGTGCAACTTTTTGAGAGTATAATTCCAGCACTTTCAAGGTACCTAAACAAAAAACGTCCAGGCTGTCAAAGCCTTGAGCATCACATCTAAATTGTTACTATGAGACAACAGATCCACGGATCGTTTATTTTGAAATGTGAAAAGATTTTGTGTCCATGAGTGATTGTGTAGATGATGATAAACCAGGTTATGTTGAAAATACAACATGTATTTACAAGTATATTACAATAAAAGCTCCTAACCTTGGAAACACAACAGTTCAAATTATCATTATAACATGTCAATGTAAAATATGAAAACAATAATTAGTCCAAACCATGTTCTTTATATAACTGAAGCAAAAATGATATAGAACAGAGCTTCTGCATTGTTAGTATTAGTCTGTGTGTACAAAGGCAGCCAGAGTCCTGTTTTGGTCTCGGTCTTGAGCAGGACTATTTACTCTGGCATTGATTTTAAATTAGACTCAACCCTCTCTGATCTTAGAACTGATTCATGCTTCACTTACGTATTCCTGACCTATATGTGCACATTTAGCCCTCTATGTAACCTACACTAGTGCAGAGACTGTTTTCAGTTAACACGCTCCTGAGTCCTACTAACTCTTTGTGAAATAGTTATCAAACTCCTTGGTAACAGGGGTTGCTATTTTGCATTACATTACATTCATTTGCACTTATGAGCAAACACTTATGTCCACATCCAGCAGTTATGGAGCAATCATTCATTAAGACACTTAACATATGAAAAGCAATTGCAGACTGCAGAACTGATTGGCAGGACATATTAACCATTTTTTTGTGCCATCATGCCAGAAAAAAATCCTTTTGAATTGTATGTCAGACATGCAAAATTAATGTAAATTTCTTTAAGGAAATGTGAAATGAGCCGTATTCCATTCATAAAAGAACAAAAGAGTCACCGTCCAGCCGGCTGATTTGAACCAAGAGCAAGGCGACTCCACTAACCAATGTACCATCATGCTGGTAAGTAAAAGTTGTTAGTTTGTCCCTATTCATGTATGAAAATATGGCGTGAGCCGCATTCCACTCACAACAGAACACAAGAGTCACTGCACCATAATGCTGCTATTCTCAACATTCTATATATTATGCGGACCGGATGGGAAGCTATGGCTGGTCGGATGTGGCCCGCGGGCCGCCAGTTGATGGACCCTGTCCTATAGTATGTCTACCTGACTTCTGATAAAGCTGCTCATCATTAGTCAGTGCAACAGATTATTACCAAATGGTGGGAGAACCGTTGGAGTTGACTTGTACTTCCACATGAACAAGATTTGTCCTTAAACCAGCAGGACATCTGCTGTGGCAACTGATCCAAGTGCTGACATGTTGCTCTACTGGTGTTCAAAACACACACTTACCGTTCTCTCCTACAGTCATGGGGATGTTGACTTCCAGGTAAGAGCCTGCACCTACATTCACATGGATGGCATTGGTTTCCTGGTAACAGGGGATGAAGACAGAGCATGGGAGGAGAGAGCGAGCAAGCAGAAAGTCATACATGCTGTCAAATTATTCGAGAGGTGCCTTACTACATTAAAAATAAAAGAAAGTCACCTAATAGGAACAAAAATATGTTCAAAAGCGGTAATAAAATGAGTCTTCCCTGACTCCAGCTTTTTTATGTTGTCATTCAACATGCATTTATGTTGATATTTAGTATGCACTGCACATACTTAGCTTTTTGAAAATCCTTGCACTGCTCTAGGATGAAAATTTGAAAAAGCATAAAACATGAACCAATATCAATAGCTAAAACATGCTGAGGCACAAAGACAAAAGATGAGGGGAGCAGCAGAGAGAGGAAGAAAGATCACAGAGGCTGGCAAGAAAGAAAGACAAAGCACACAAGAGTGAGAGCAAGAATCACCCTGTTTTTGGTAAAAAGCAGATCGATGGTGGCGTCAGCGATGATGTTCATGCGGAGTTCAAAGGCCTGGATCTGCCTGGGTTTTCCTGGCTGGGCAACCTCGGTCACTTTCATGGTCTGGTAGTCGGCCGGCAAGAAGAACTTCCACAGACAGTCCCTGAGGAAGGTGAGAGTTCATGTAAATGCGAGAGTCTTATTATTATTATTATTATTATTATCTATTACCATTTGCATCTGTATTGATGTTTTAAGTATTGCTGTTTAAGTAGATGCAAAATATATAAGAATGGTGCTGTTCTGACTTAACGTCAGGTACTAATTTTACCATTGCAAGTAAGTTGGCTTGAGTTGACTGCCAAGATCAGTCCTTCAAAAGCTCACAGAAGAGATTCTGTAACAGTGCTGATTAGTGTTTCATGCATACCAATTCTTTATGTCCAGATTTCCAAGTGGCTTTCAAAATACTGTAATGAGTGTAAAACTTCTGAAGGTTCGTATTTCCACTGTATTTTTGAATGACCTCTGAGTCATTGTGTGTGAAGAAATAGATGTTATATTTAATAAGAAACGTTTTCTGCATTCTTGGGATACAATCAGCAGCACTGGACCTTAGTCCTCTTCAGTGAAGCTACTTAAAGTGCTTTTTTTCCAAAGAGATTTGAATTTCAGAATCTGTCCCTATGATTTCACACTGGATTTGGAGTGCTATGATACTTATCCCTTTAGAAGCTCTAAGCTTCTGGCCCAAGGACAAACCATTTGAGTATTTTCATATTTGGGACCCCTTTCTGGACTACATTGGAGATGACGGGCCCATCTTTTGGTGGTCTCTACAGACAAGCAAGGACTGAGATGTATAGGCACATTTCCATCTAGGTCTAAGTGTTTGGCATCATCCCTTCATTATGCCCGACTACCCTTGTTATTTCTAATTGTACGAACTCTCTGTCTCTGTTGTTTTTTCTGTAAGGGTGGAGAAAAGTTTGGTGTTAAGGGTAAGTTTGAAGAAGGGTACTATTTTTTAACATGGCCTTTCATCCTCAAGTGTTCGACCCTATGGAAATCAATAAACATTTAAAAATAAAAAAGATTTACTCACCTCTGGCGGTCTGCCCAGGGGCCGTAGTTGAAGTCGGTCCCTTTCCCACAGACAATGTCCAGACCCCAACATGGAGGTAGGTCCTGAAGCTTATCGCCCTCACTGCACGTCTCCACCTCCTCCCCACTTTCCTGCTCCGCAGGCACCAGACCTACACATGCATGCACGCACACACATTTTTGCTCAACATTTTTAGATTTTGTGTGTGTGTGTGTGTGTGTGTGTGTTTGTGTGTGTGTGTGTGCATACCGGGTTCATCCTGGTAATAGTAGATGTCAACATCGTTGGACTGCATGACCACGAAGCCTTCGCCCATCAGTCTGGGAGGTCTAGAGGCGGTTTAGAGGCAAAGGACAGAGTTTATGCAGAGGTTATGAACTCTACTCTAAATAATGACAATGCCAGTGTCACAGCAGGTTAGCAGGTACCTAAAAGTAGCAAAGCAGTCCACAATGAAGCTTTATTCTGGCATGGGTTCTGGCATCCTCTTACATATTTTGGCTTCATCTCACTGGAAATTCCAATGTGGCTTTAAGACACGTCAAGGACTGCTGGAGGTTAAAATCACTGCTGGCTTTCACAGAGGCTACAGTTGCCAAGTTTTTATTGGGAGTGACTCTTTAATCACCACGGGTTAATGGGATTTTACCCTACATGTGGTTTCATTCAGTGGAAGTGCAGATAATAGTTTATGGTATCCCTGTTCATAATGCAGTAGAGTTAAAGCTGCCAGGAGTAAAGTTTATTTAAACATTCTGCCAACACTTTTGGTATTAAAACTGTCAATTGCCCAGTTCAGATATAGACATCCCGATCTTTATTCTATTCTCTAAGGAGCCTAAAGCTCCTACACTCAGCAAACTAAAAGCAGAGTCTGTTATAATATAGAAATATAGAGCGTTTAAGATTCACACAGTACCTTACATATTGCAGGATGAATAGGAAGAAACACAGCGAGCGGTGCACAGAATTATCCATCTGTAAAATGATCTAATTTTCTACAGTCATTATGGTCTGCTTAAAAAATGAGCGGGAGTGGATATTTTGAACATCACTTTTTTTCAGGCAAGAGTTTTATCTCTAAAAAGGATTTTGGCAAAATATTTTATTACTGACGCAAAAATGGTGTTGACAAGTTTCAAAAATTGCTTTGAATAAATAAATACCAAATTTCCAATGTCTGCTACATTATTAAGTCTCTTTGGTGCTGCTTTTATGTGACGGATTTTGAATTTAAACAGCAAAACCTCTTGAACTACCAGCCTCTGAAAATGGGCGATTTTACAGATTCGCTCAGACTGAATAAAAAATGAGTAAAATGTTGCCGCAGCAGCGTTTTTTCATCAGCAAGGGACTTGGACTTACTCATCATTCTGCATGCCAAGGTAGCGTGGACTGGGAACCAGCATGACGCGCACGTTCTCTAGCGAGCCTTTGACGATGTGCATGTACTGGTCCAGGTGGCTGGATGGAGGCTTGGTGGCGTACGTCAGGAAGGCATCCTCAAAGTTCACACACAGAGTTTGGGGGAGGTAGTGGTTTCCAAACGCCAAACGGCCCTACAGGAGAGCAAACAGGAACGAGGCTGTAACATTAGAAGAGGCTCTTTTCTGTTCTAAATCTCTGGTTTTACTCTTAAGCAATTTCTAAAACTGGAAGATTCCTTTTTTGTCCAATTTTTGTGGAATTTATGGAGGTACTCACGGTGCTGATGTTAACTTTGATGACAGGAATAAGGGAGCGCCAGGATGAGGTGGGGTCTGGACTCTCTGCTTTGATGTTCACACTATACAGAGACCAGAAGACATTCACTCACACAACCATTTAATAGCACCACATTCCCAGTCAGTACAGTTAATGTGGCTGTCAGTGGGATCTCTCCTCCGCACAGACACTTTAAATGCATTCAGTGGTAACAGACAGAAAAGGGAGCACATTTGTGCAGCGTCATCAAATCTCCATTCATCAATCATCTCTGATGGGAAACTGCTGATTCCTGCTTTTTAGCAGTTTTGTTTATCGTGCAAATATGTGGATTACTTGGCATAAAATAGGTGATTTACCCAGTGATATTTTATATAATCCAAAGTTAAAGGGAAACTCCAGTATTTTAAAATCTGGGCCCTATTTTTTTACATAATCCTTTGACAGTTGCCCGCAAGGATTACATAGCAGCCATTGTAGCACGTTTGCGGATGCCGGTGGTGGAGATCTACTGGACCAATTCCAAAACCTTTGGTAACTTCATTTAGACCCCAAAATGTGTAAAAAATAATGCCCAGGTGGAAAAATATTGGAGTTTTCCTTTAGGACAACCACAGAAGCAAGATTCTGCAAGTACTTATATATTTATTGAAATATAATTTTGAAGTAACTTCATACAAACTTCAAATCAATAATGAACCCCAACATTTACTACAAGCAAAAGCAGTTTGATGAGGCCTTGGTCGTACCTTTCCAGGGTCTTGCTTGCATCCTCTTGTCCTCTCTCTTCATCCTTTTTGGGCGTTAGGAGTGTGGGTTCCAGTCCGAAGGTCTCCTGCAGTCGGGCGTAGAGGTCGGTTCGATTGTAGACGTGAAATTCAAAGCCGTTAACTGTCACGTAAAGCCGGGTCTCTGCCTTAGGGTCTGACGACAAGACACAGAGAGAGAAAACTGATGTACGTTTCCTTCCATAACTGGTTCATTTAGAAAGCTGTTGCATCTTGGTAGTCAAAAACGTGTTGGAGAGCTTTAAGACTTCCTACAATATATTAACAGATTTTAAATGGATTTTTTCTTTAATGGGCCAACAAGAAAACCACTTTAAATCCAGGGGAAGTTTATTACAGCTGCATTTGTAAAAATCAGGGTAATTACAAGCTGCTAAACTAAGTTCCCATGTGAACAGATCTCAACTTTACTCACCATGCTGTTTCTGTTTTGGGTTATACATTTTCCACCAACGAAATATGAGGAAGCCATCCTGTATCCTGTAACACGGACAAATAAAAAGACATCAATCAGTAACTAAGCTATAAGGTTGAAGCACACAGTGCAGCACCGGTCAGGTTACCTGATGGACATGTCTTGGTTGATGTAGTAGACATCTCTGAACATGACCTTCCCCGACAGCACGGAGAAGGAGAAGGAGCCTGTGGAGGGTCCGACACATGAGAGTGTAAGTAAAACATTTCCAATGCATAAAGTGACATGATTACAGGTTCCAGAAGCACTGGATCAAAACTGCAAACCAGCTGATTCAAATGTTAAACAAACAATGTAATTAGAGGGTTGTGTAAGCCCTGGGAAAAATAAAAACTTGCTGGGATATTTAATCACCTAGTCTCTCTTCTCACTGAGAAAAAATGATCCTAATTAGCTTCTAATTCTACAACAAGTAGGACAGAGTTTGTCACAGAGCAGGAAAAGTGAACATAGTTTTCCATCAGTTGTTCTTCTTGGCTCATAGCATGTCTTTCTGTTTCAATTACTGCATGCCGAGAAATGGACAACACCTGAGGGGATCACCTACAACCACCCCCAGCTGTCACTTCCTCATGTCTGTGGTATTTTGGACTTTTCCGCAGACTGGCTGAAGACAGGATGTGTAACACAGCCGAGATCCTCTCACTAGAACACCTGGCTCGGTCAGTACCATCCTGTGAATCTGTGCAGGAATGTTCACTTGACAGGCAATGACATGACACATCTACAGGCACGTTAAAACCTGCTTAACACATTACAAACTGCGTCTGTGAAGTCAATTCTAAATGGTGCCGTTTGTTATGAAGTTTTTGCTTTTGTGCTTGCATTTACAGTACAACACACTTTCCCATTCACTTAAAAAATTCAAATAAAACATACATTCTTAAAAAACGATTAGCGGGCATATGGGTGACTGCACACTTTGTAGTGACACAGGTTGGCAAAGAGAAGCCATGCCTTCCTCATAAAACCATAATGCTGCCTTGTTAATGGTTCTTGTGCTTCCTATTTATTTATTCAGAGGTCAGTTAGCTGCAGGTTTCTGTCGGCACACTCTGCTGTGGATTTGTCACTTCACTGATCAAATGTTCCACAGAAACCATACATCACTGTGACATGCTCTGGCTTCTGTTCTTTGGTTCATTCTTGCAGTGTGGAGTGTGCAGCGGTTCATTACACAGCAGATGTACCTGACAAAACCTCCTCTTTAGCAAACAAACTGAACAAACTAATCACTTGCTTCAAAAATAATGGTAGAGATACACTTGGATTTATGGCCTCAGGGTGCTTTAGAAATGAAGTTCTGTGTCATTTATATAGAGATATTCAATCTGGGCTCATCATGAAATATTCAGTGGAGTGAGTTAACGCCTTGAACTGAACGCTCTGGCAGCGTGCCTCCCTCCTATTCATTGTGACAGAGCTCCTGACGTACACACCAATGTGAATGTAGCCATCCTTGTAGAGTCTGTTGATGATGAGGGTGAGGATGAGGCCAATGTTGCGGGAGTTGTAATAAGTTAAATAGATAATCCATCCACAGGACAGAATGGTAGCTGAAAGACAAACACAACATGCTCAAAGTTGTTAGAGGGAAAAGTTTGTTTACCGTAAAGTAGGCCTAAACTTTCAAATGTGATCAGTAATGTGATTGGTCCTAAGAATACAACGTGCTACGAGATGCTACTTTTCCTGATATGACACAGACGCATGAGCACAGAGAAATGACTGCAGCATTACAGTAGCAGTAGTCACAGCAGTTTCATACTGTATACTCCACCTGAACATTTGAATTTATTCAAAGGATAACCCCTTGAGATGTAGCATCTCATTTTTAAAGGGGGGTCCTGTAGACACAAATACAAAATAAAACATGTAAAAACTAAAACAGCATTACATAACAGACATACACTACAAATATAGATACAGGGAGTTCGCTCACCCTCTCCCACCATACCCCTGCTATTAAAAAAATAACAATTCTTAAAAGTGTTATTTTTTAAAGTCTGTCTAAAGGAAATTCTGAAATTTCTTTCCAAACACATTATACATGTAAAAGATTTGCTGAAAACATGTGAAAAGACTGAACTATGTAGTGCTGAATTGTGCAACCCCTAAACTGTTTTCCACCATTCACCTTTCGTGTCTGAAATCTATTTGGACGATTTGAAAGCAAATTTTATGTACTTGTGGTGGTTGAGAACACCTTCTTGGGTGGCGTAACAAACTCTGAGCAGATATTTAATACTGCTTTACACTGACTTTAAATGGATATAGCAAGGCAGACAGAAGTGATATAGTACATTTTTATTGTTTTGTATCTGGGCTGACAGCTGGGTTTTACTGCTGCGCTAAAGGTTTTGTTTGACTTCTGAGTTGTTTTCATCTTGAAAATGTTGCAGTCACATAAAGTTAACAGCAGCTTCATTCTGTGAGCCACACAATATTGTTTGGCCTACTGAGAGCTGCACCTAGACTGAGCAATAATTGGAAACTATCATTTGTCATACTTTTATCAAATTAAATCACAATTAAACATTGATACAGCCAGCTTGATTAAACCAATTAAAATGCTTCACGACATCTTAAACACATTAGGGAATATCACAGCATTTTATCAAACTTCATACTCAATGCAACAAACTTCGGCTTATTTAACATAATTGCAAATATGTCAAAATACCATATTAGATAGTTATTAAAACTATGTCAGGCTTACCACAGTATCGAATTTGTCCTTATTATTTGGCCAAATGAGCCACAACTACAGTATGCCCCCAATATTGAACTATGCCATAGAATGCAGAGGGTAATTTACATCTGTGAAGTGTAAATGAGGTACAAATCAAAGTAGGAGGCATTTCCCACAATAGTTTAGACCAAAGGAAGCCATAGAACATCTTCTACAAAACTGCAACTTGATCCAGTGCAGACAGGTCTGCACTTTACATGCGGCAGATTATTTAAGTAATTAAGTCTCAAGAAAACATCCATTAAACTGCATACACTCCCCACAGCGCAGACAAAGCCTATTTACCAACAAGGAGCCAGATGAAGTTGGAGTCGTGCTTGGTAAGAAAGTCATCCAGATCCCCGAAGCTCGGGAAGGTGCTGTCATTGTTTTTGGAAGCATGCCCATCCATGGCTACAGGCTCTCAATATGACGTCTAAAACTGAAGAACAAAACAAACACGAGAGGCAATGAGACAGATTTACAACTAAATGCATTTGAAAAATGCATGCATTACCAACCGTACCAGGGTAACGCTTTACATTAAGGTCCTTGTAATAAGCATTACTTAATAGGTAATGGGGCTCTTATAAGTCTAAAAAGATGCTTATTAACATTGTGTGACATAAGACTAAATAAAAGTGTTAATAATAGCATCATAAACCTGCTTATTGTTATATAAGACATTTAAGCATTTATAAGAAATGTGTTAACAATGTATAGATGCTTAGGAACGTTTGCGTAACAGCCTTGTGAGATTCTTACAATTGCTTATAAATAGCAATACAAACTTATTTAGTGAGTCTTACTAACTTACCTATTGTGTCATTGTTAAACCATTGTTCTACAAATATTGATATAAAGAAGAAAAATAAAATGGGCTGCCCCAATCTCCTGTCAACAGACTTCCTAAGTCTCTCTGGAGAATCTGTTTTGCAACGGTCATTTTTTAAGGCAGGATTGGTAAAAGAATCTGAATCAGAACCAGATTTAATGCCAAGTAGGTTTACACATACAAGGAATTTGTTTTGGTGTGTGGAGCAGATATGTACAGAAAGAATTTAAATAAAACCACTAAATAGAAAATGTGCCATAATAATAAAAAAGAAGAGCTGTGCAACGTAAATGTAAATACAATCTGAACTGAGGATGTGCAACGTTCAGATTGTAGCAGACAATAATATAATGTTAATATAACGTGTAGTGACCATTGGCTTGGTGGCGGGGGCACTGTATAGCACAGTTTTTAATAGATTCTTTAAAACTTCAAATAATTTGCACAGCAGCCACCATTCATAGGAGCTGAGCACGGAGAACTTTTAAAATGCTTGTAACACCGTCACAGGATCGTAATTATATTTGCACATACTTTGCATCGTTGGTGACATGGACTTTGCTTCTACAGGAAGGATTATAATATTTTCGTGGTGTGTAACAGGAGGCCGGTGGAAGGGTGTCGCGCCCGTGTGTGTGCCTGTGTCTGTGTGTGTGCCTGTGTGTGTGGCTAGTGGCTACAAGAGTATGCTCTGATCTCAGTCAGCCCATGCTTAGAAGTCAAAAGCTTTTATACTTTTTAACACACGCAAACACAAATCCTCATCGAATCTACCTCGTTGCCTGCAAAAGCAGTGAGATGTAACCAAACCAAACATATGAGTATCTGTTCAATGTGACATTCTATAATTGAACAGAAGATCTGGATCTCACAAGCGACTTGACACGAGCTACCTGCCAGATGCTAATCCCAATCTGGCTGCGGATCTTGGGTTTGTTTACTATGTCAAATTAGGCAGGAGGCAAATACTCATTGAGGTGATCAACTTTGCTTTAAAGAATTAAAACAGTGTTACCTGATGTATACTTGTGTGTGAGCGTCTCTTATACACTACCCAACTGCGATTCAGTCCATCAAAATGGATCACAGCATTGATAATCCTGTATGGCAAGTTCAGGTTTTGAGTAATGCCCTACATGATTTACGAGATATGAGAACAGATTTCCAGTTACCTGTAATGTGAGAGTTTTCAGTTTTGGTTTAAAGTGGAGGAAGAAGGTAATTCTGTCAGCCAAAGAAAGTACCTATCCATTTTTTTGTTAGCAACCACAGCTGTTCCCAAACTTTCTCATGTTATCGACCATTAAAATAGATCCTTTACACATCAGACCAAACACTGCACCTGACAACAAACCCAAATGAGGACAGTAACTGTTGTTATTGTTGCAGACATAACAGGGGACAGGAAAACAAATAACTGAACAGTCACTCTTAGATCATGTCAATTTTGCTAGGGAATCTGGTAACCACTGCACATCCATACTTTTGTTTCATAGATACACTAACTATCAAGAAATGTAGCGCTGTATATTGATTTTCAAAACAACAACGCAGAATTAAATGGACGTACTAAAAATCAGTAGTCTGTACCAAAGCTGCCTGGCAGATTAACCCCGCTCACCGCGCGACACTGCACTGAAAGTGAATTCAGTCAGTAATTTAAAGAGGGCACTTGACTGTCTTTGGCTTTGTTTACATGTTGAACTGGTAGAGCCATCATCGACATGGTTTTCTGTCTTTACATAACGCTATATCTGTAGCTCAAATTCAACATGGCCAGGCGTAAAGATGACCGATTGCTAAATTAACAATTCACTTGACTTCATATGTAACCTGGGACGCAGAGCCATACCTGATACTAACCATACACCTAGCTAGCTAATCCCAGGTCTTTAGCCATTTCCTGAGCATTATCCTCAACACTGGAAACAAACACGAACTGTTGCATAACATTTATTTGACGTTTGTAACGTTATTACAAGCGGCTGCTGATCCGTCCTGTACAGCCAGACAGCTTCTTAGTAAATTCAATTTTAGCTTGTGGAGAATGCAGATATTAAGCTAGTCGCTAAATATCATAACGTTAGCACAGTGGTTAGCTAGGAAGCTAATGACGCCAGGCCGCACCCTATAACTTATCCTTCCTCAAACTGTGAAAAAAAGTAACTTGGTGTTAGTAAAATACCTTAATGTCCACAATAAAGCATGTGGTTTCATCTTTGCTCCAGTTATTCAGGAGTTGTTGTCCTTTTGTCGTGTCGGACATGGGCATAGCTAGCATCCTCTGTTGAATATTTACCTGGCAGACGGCCAGTTAACATCTTTTCCTGTTCTGTCGAGAGCAGTCACAAAATCGACCAATAGGAAAAATGACAATTTAGAGACTGACCAATTAGAGGAACGCGTGAGCGATACCACACACGGCATTTTCTACCTATCAACATGAATGTTTTTATAGTAGTGGGAGTCTTTTTATGCTGTATTGGTACAGTTTTCTTGAACCCATAGCAGGATCAACAGGGTTCAGACGTAATATAAAATATGTTCTGCCATTTGCCTTTATGTTTTTTTTTTGTTTATTAAAGTTTCCTAGAGTGTAATAAGCAATTTTCTTGTGAAGAGTGTAGGCCTAAAACATTTATTTAAACATACATGTATGCATTTGAAATATAATTAATTAATTAAATAATTAAATAATTCACATGAAAATTTTTTGTTAAATAGTAAAGAATGAAGAAATAAAGGTGGTCAGCCTGTGATTGTCATAGTGTTAAACTAAAAGCATAAATTGCATCCCCAGATATAACTTTTCCAATAGAAGTCTACTTAGTGTCATTATATTGAAACTAAGAGTGTAATGTGTAGGTTGGTCACGCCAGCAAACAACAACAAACTGACATTGTCATTCATAGAGCTAGCATTGTGAGACATTCTGTTGATTATTACTTTTAAAGCTCTGTTATGTTTATCCATTAGAGCAATTCCTACTAACAGCTTCACCTCTGCAATTATAGATTCTAGATAGCTGCATCTATGCCACTAAAATGCTCAAATTAACACAAATTAGTTGATAAAGTGATTTGAATCTTAAAGTATTTAAAAGCTGTAATCTTCTGGCCTGGGAGCCAAAGGGAAAGAATACAAGAGGCCATTTGATTTGCTGTCCTATTCAAAAACAATCTAATGTCAAAGCACCGGAAACCGTTAAGGGTACAACATCACCTTCTTTGTTTTCTCTAAGAACTGCCAGAACTCTAGGGTACTGTTTAATGTAAGAAGCTGTTGTCATGCCCTCCCCCAGTCACAACAACAAAGCCTCCCCAAAGAAAATCAAGTCATTTTACTGAAAAGGTGCCAAACAACCAGCTCAAAGCTTTTCCCTGCCAATCAAGCCTTCCCCTCAAGACCAACCTATTTTGGCTGTGGCTTTAAAAGAAACCTTATCTCACATCAAGTCTTTTCCTGTCCTGTGAATGTTTTTTCAACTAAATTCCTGAAGGAGGTCCTTGGTACAGTCGCTACAGATATTCTATTAGTAATTAACAGCTGCTTCACTTTTTCTTCATCCCCCTCCTGTTTTAAATATTCAACAGTTCAAGGCCCTCTAGAGGACAGCTAATTATAATTTTCTTCCTTGAGGCAATTATAGATAGAGTACGATCTTCAAGCTCTATGGTTTGGAGAAAGCAGTTTCCTCACAGGTGATATCATTTATGGATAACCACATCTCAGAAACTGCAATCAGGTTGTAAAGGACTTGACAGTTCATGAAGTGCCTCAGTTCAAGTTACTAATTATTTCTGCCTTGCTGATAAATCCATTGTTTTACTATATTCTTTTCAATTTTATTACAGTCTGACCCCCGCAGACCAATGTTATTATACTGGTATTTATTCAGCCACAGATATAGCTCCCAAATGGGCTCGGTGGTGTGTATCTCACTGACTGATCTGATGTCTGCTGTGTTCTCAGGTCATCTATTCCCCCCGTGACTCACAACACTTTGCCAGATCAACTACTCTATCAACTACTTTACATTAAGACACCAAGTACTGAATGTTTAAAGATGTTCTGCAGGACAATATATATATAAAGCGTATTTGGCACACTCAGTTCCATTAACCTTGTCAAGTGATGGTTGTTCAGCCAAAATTGAGCTTGCCAGTAGAAATCAGAGGGAGTGGTGTTTGAGTATGATTTGTCTTTCCATCAGCAGTGTTGTATAAGTAGGTGGTGATTCTGAGGGTGAAGCTAGAGAGGGAGCATCCCGTTCTTCAGTTATCAGGGGCCAGCATTCCTAATGCTAAACTGCAAAACAATATTTGCCTGTATTTGACCCTACTCCATTGTGACTTTCCTGCCTTTAACAATTTTTGGTATTTTACTTATTTTACTTTCAAGCCAGGAATGTGGTCCCTGAATACATCTCAGAGCTTTTTAACCTCATAGAGCCAGAGTTTAGCCTAATATCTGAAGATGATTGGATGATTTGTTTTCTGGGGCCCCTTCAGCTTTGGTACCTGCTGTCTGAGGAGCTTGAACTGGCCAACCTTTACATCATTTGTTTCTTTTGACTCAAATCTTACTTTATTCTTACACAGATCTCCTGACTTTTCCTCCAGCACAACCATGAGGTTGACATTTGTGGTTTTGAATGAATGTCTCGACAGCTATTGGATGAATTGTCGTGACATTTGGTGCATACATTCATGTGCCCCTCTAGATGAATGGTAATCACTTTGGGGATCCTCAGATTTTTCATCTAGCGCCACCGTCAGGTCCAAAAGTTTTCTTGTCCAGCACTTGTTTAGGGATGAATATAAGCAAAACTAATGACATTTCTATAAGCCTTAGCTTGACTTTGTGTTTAGTGCTAGTTAGCACATTAGCATGCTAACCTGGTGAACATTTTGGCTAAACATGATCATTATTTAGCTCAAAGCACCTCACAAAGCTAGCATGGCTGTACGCTCTGAGTCGTGTTATCTGTTCCAAAGCACATACACATTTGTGTAAATTGAAACCAGTGTACAAGATGTTATATTCAATCTGTCTTTATTATTCATTGCCCCGTTTGCACGAGTAGACAAAAGTTCACTGTTAAAAAAACGTCATCAATAAAGTAAAAGGGAAGGAAGCACAGTGGTTAAATGTCTGTTATTTTAAGCATTTCTGTTGAACATGATTTGACCGTCTCTCCAAGTGGGAACAAATGTCCTCAAAATAATATGCAAATCAAATGGCACATTATCAACTAAACTTATAAAAATGTCAAAATAATTTGCATTTTTGGAAGCAATACTCAAAGCACAAAAACTAGACTGTTGACCTTAACACCACAGCAAACATGTCTGCAGTAAAGATGGATAATCCAAACAGTAAATAGGGTGCAAATCCATTTTACACACAACAGCATTAAAGCATTTAATAAGAGACAGAGACAGAGATCTGCTTTGGAGGGATTGTGATAAGATTTCATGTACAGCGCTTTTGTCTTTTTCTTCAATGCAATCTCTGTGCTTCATGATTACACTTAACCTTTTTGTAATGTCACTTGATCGGCACCATTAGCATTCTGGACACATTCAATAATTTAATTTTCTTTCAAAAAAAGGCAATCGACAAGTTCAAAAGGTTGATAGATGAGCTGAGGTTGTTGTATAACACAGGCAGTGAAGAAACTAATAACTCAAGTTTTAATAAATACAATTAAAATTATTAACAGAAGGCATTAAATACATGAATAATTCATCCCGCAGAGAATAATTTAATTCTATTAAAAACATTAAACTCACATTATGCTTACAGTTGATCAAGGCAATATATCAAAACCTTAATTCTAATGGCTCATGACAGCAGAACAATCAGTTTTTGAAATCATGCCTTGAATTGATCATTTCAGCAAAGCAGAAACAAACAAACATTCAGGCTAATGGTAGGCTTCTCTCAAGAGTACTCATGTGGATGCAGTCATGTAACAATGAGACACACCAAAAACAAAACGTTTTTTGTCCATTAACCGTCCAATACATAAAGTGCAGGTAAAGAATGGAGTCAAAAGCTCATGAGTACGTCTCGTTCCTGCATGCTGGTGAAGAATGGCTTCCCGAACACAAACGAGTGCAGCCCTGCCCTCAGCTTCTCTGCGAAGGCCATTACAATGTTCAGGTCTCCTTCCACTGTCATATCCAGGTCCATCTTTAAATTGCGCAAGGATCGAAACGGCTTCTTTCCTTTTTGCCTGTGAAAGGAGGAGGAGAGTCATTGCAGTCGAACTGTTAGCAACCTACAACAGGCAGGGTCTGAGGATTTGCATTAGCATCTAGTTGGGTTGCAGCCGTGCACAGATATGCCATGCCACAATGAATGATGGATGCTGCTACAGGACAGCGACAGCATAAACAATCTTGTCAATGCACCTGTAAAATAGTGTGGCCTTAGACCTCAAGCCGTTAGCAACCCCATAAACAAGGCCGCTTTTCAGCTTTCGCACGAGCGACCAAATAATGGTGTTGCTTGTGTAGTTAGTGAGATATGTTCAGGCATGTACTGGAACAAGTGGATGTCAAAATAACATCTGGAACCACTGTAAGCATTCAGACATATGAATGACAATAATGATATTAAATCAAAGTACAGTTTTGAAACAACAGTAACATTTGCTGGGATATTTAGCCACAAAAAAATCTATAAATTGTATATTTATTATAATTTATATTCATAAATAAATTACTGCATTTTGCAATAAAAAAAAAAAAAAAGTATAGAGTAGCATATTTCCTTTTGATATGGTGACAGGATACAAAACAGTTTCCAAAAACTGAAGGTGCCGTTGTTCTTCTGTGAGTACAACATTTGGTGTATTAGCACTGCAGGCTTATTTTAATTTACTGATGAAACAATGTGAGAACTTTCCACAAGCCCCATGTGATGCTGTGTCATGTATTTTGTACTGTGCATTTACATTTTATGTGAATTTGGGTTTTGTCTACAGTAAAAAGTAGAACAAGAGTCTGAAATTCATACTTCTGCACAACAGAGAAGCATTTGCATAACTCCTCAAGTGTAAACAAGAGAAATGCCAAATCGTGTAGAAGTGGGAGAACAAACAGGGAGTGAGTGCTGTTCTGAAAGGAGTCGGCAAGGTCAGTCCACTGTTGGGGAGCACAGAAGGAGATGAGTCGAGCCCAGATGGAGCGATGACCAGGTCGCCACAGGGAGGGTGGCATGAAAAAATTGGGGGAAAGCTGAAGACATGGTGGGCTGCAGTGTCTCACATGAATCGCTGCGACTGAAGAAGGTGCTTCTGGAGGCGAGCCAGAAGGTGGTTACTGTAACCCTGATGGGACTAGAGCGTGACTAGAGAGCCAATTATTTCTAGTTCTTTAACAAGGAAGGGAAGAAGGCAATTCCATGGATTTAATGTAAAGCTAAAGTAATGGTTTCTAACTTGTTTTATCGTTTAGCGTATGTTTTAGTAAGTGTCTAAATGAGAGACACATTAATGCACAGTCTGGAGGGAGCCCATCAAAAAGCCACCAGGTCACCTTGCAACCTGGCATAAAGAGAAATGAGAATTTCTTGTCAGTGATCAAATGTGGATCATAAAAACATCATTTAGTGTTTTGATGATGATCCTCTCTGGCACTGCTGCAGTGTGGTGACTGGGAGGGCCACAGTGTGTGCTTTGCGTCATTTCCTTGCTCACAACATTATTCACCAAACACTTGCTCTGTGTCGACGGGGAAGCTGTCATTCTGGGATGTTAATGCTGACGATTCATGACCACGTGAAGCTCAACAACCAGCTGCCTCTTGCCAGTTTCTGCCTAACACCAATCACCATCATAAACCAGTCCTGTGAGCCTGACTCCCCCTTAACCAGGCTACATTTGTTTCATGTCATCGAAGGTATCTTTTGGTAAATATACCACAGACTGTATATAAAGATGGAGGACCGTCTCCACTTCCTCCCATTGTAATTAATGAAGCCAAAATGCCCCGGATACGGGGGCTGTCACCTTGCTCTGTGATGTAATTTGGAGCCAGACTCTGAGTAGTAGTGATCCGCAGTAGAAGAGGTCCCGCCCATACACCTGCCAGAGCCAATCTTGAGCACACTCAGAGGTGTCAGTCAGTCAGTTATTTTTTTTTTGCATCAACTAACTAACTAAAACCAAACTTCTTCCAGGGGGCGATGCAGATGTTTTGGCTTCACTTTTGGGGAGCCGCCATGTTGTCCATCTTTATATACAGTCTATGGTATATACAAACTAGGGCTGCAACTAACTCATTATTAATATTGATTAATCAGTTGATCTTTTTTTGTTTAAGATGATTAATTTAAAATAAATAGTGAAAACTGCCCATCATCAAGTTTCCAGAGCTCGTGGTAATGACTCGTTCCTACCAAAGCAAATGAGATTACATACACTGCCAGTGCAAAGACGCAAACAGACATGAATTTGCACCAGGCGACAAAAATGAAGCGAATTTTGCATCATTCGTATATTCATGGGAATTCAACTTGAGCGATAACTTTGTGTGATGCTGTGTCGCCAAAGCCTATCAGCATTTGAGTCTCCTCATGGAGGAGAAAATAGGCATCTATAAAAGTAGAAAATATATATATGTTACTTGATTCCAGATACTGGTTGTACTTTACTATGAACAAAACAACCTGACAAAACAAGTACGAAGATTCACTTTGTATTTGGTGGGAACACTCTACCAACAGTCATATTACACTTACAATTATATAGAACGAAGAAAAGCAACAAATCCGATATACGAATAGCCAAAATCATTAAATGTTGAGCCTTTTTGATTGATTAACGACTTACACGATTATCAAGATTGTTGCGGATTCATTTTTAGCCAATGCTTCTAGCACCATTACAAGAATAACCCTGCTCTGCATAGCTTCAGGAGTACCAAGGATGTGGAAGGGGAATATTAAAATTATGCAAATGCCTCCGCTTCTTCCACCGGACAGCAAAGTGCTAGCCTCACCCCTGACTGTGTGTCATGCCGTAACATCTGCATGTGAGAACATGGCTGCTATGTTGGTGTTAAAATAGAAACAAGAGGGCGAGGCAGACAATGAAAGTTGTGTCACTACAGTATCATTAGCTCTCTTAAAAACATGTCAATACAAATGAACAAGGCCCAAATGATGATGATGATGATTCCACTCCTATCAGGGTAGGATGCCACATGAGCGCCCTTTCAATAATAGAGACAGAGCGCAGCTCGTCACACTCTGAACCCCACGCCCACCAGTGGGAGAACAGTCACAGCCACAATCTGCAACCAAAGGCTGCAACACTAACAACATACCTGCAGCTAGCTAACAACATTCAGTATCAGCTCTGTCTACCAGAGAGGACAAACTCCACATTGTGGGTCTGTCTCAGTGTC
>JAVQJD010036108.1:0-73305 GCA_036023655.1 Nannoperca australis
GCATTCGCTGTCCTCTCGAGTGCTTTAGGTGGAGGCTGCCGCCCGCCTCGACCGCAGCACGCCCCGACCTGCGCACGTTGGCGAGGGCCCCTTCAATGCTGCTTGCAGCTTTAATTATACTTGTTCCTGATTTTTAGAGGGATGACTTTATCTTGCATTAAAAGGATAAAACAGGCAAGTAAAATATATGTTTCAAAGTAAAGTAAAAGACACATTAAAACACATTTTGATTATATTTTATTTGCTAAGTAAAAACAGAAACACAAAACTATGAAGATTTAGGGTGAATGAGGGTCACTTAATATTTGTCTGTATCTATACTAGCATTGTACCAATTTACAATTTCTTTTATGCTATGGCACTATGTCAATTTTGAGAATTACTGTTCAATCAGATTTTATTTGTTGTTTTAGTTACATTTGAATATCACTAAATGTAATATATGAAAAGAACACCAGGGGGTGCATGACACTAAGGAGACATACAGCCACTTGGTCACTCAGCTCAATTAGTATAGAGTGAAAATAGTCTCAATAATATTTGCAAACCTGTATTACATGATCTACCCCTGAAAAATAAGATGTCTAAATAATACACATGTAATACACATATTATTATTATTATATATATATATTATTGAGACTATTTCCACTCCATGCACAGTACCACAAGATAAACATTGAGGGAATTTATTAACACCTTATGTATCAAGCAGGTTATTTCCAGTATTTCCTTAGTATCTTCCTACAAACATCTCAAAATAGCTACCGGTGAGAGGCAGTGGGAGACTTGCCAACACACTGTCCTCAGTCTAACATTTATTTCAGTAAAAATGAAAAAATAACCACAACAAAGTGAGATTTTACTAAACTTTTTTTTGTATGTAACACAATGATAACCACACAGAATTACAGATTAAAAAACATTAAAATTTTGTTAAGTTTTAATATGACTTTAGGAACTCAGTTCCATTCATTTCTACATTGATTTGTTATTGTGGCTAAATTTAGGCTAGTTTAACATCCTTCTTTTATACACCTGTGATCCAAAAACACCCTTTAACTGCACAGTGCCTGACACATTAAGCGTGGTTACAGCCAGGCACAGCACTGCCCCACTTACAATGGTTAGAAATGTGAATTTAGTACGTTAAATAGACCTGACAAACCTGTGCATGCTTCTAAAAACAGTACAGTTTTACTCCTGTGATCAAGCACGACTGTGAAAGCAGTGATATTCCCGATGCTGTTCAGCAGACCTCATTAAAAGGTGCCTTAAGCATGTTTATTTGTATGTGTTGACAGATTTTGATAACCAGTTAAGTAAAACTGCTGTAATCTGCTAATGTTCTCATTTTCATCGGTGTCATATTTTAAATAGAGTGACTTTAAAAGCATTTCTAAATTTAGTGTCAGCCTGTCACTATTAATATACGGATTCCTCAGGAACGTGTTAAAAATAATTGGCCTTCCCTCTGTTTTACACAGAGAGGCTGGTATAAGACTGAGGAGGAGTACTATCTGCTGCTCTTCAGTGTTGCTGTCTGTGGCCTACGCTTCATCAGCTTCAGCCTGGAGTATTGCTGGTGCCCTTTGGACTGTGGTGGAGTTGTGCAGCTCGGCTGGTTGTTGTCGTACACCTTTTATCATCCTTTTTTCTACAATGGACCCATTGTCACATACAAAGACTACATTGACCAGGTAAGAGCACCAACAAAGGCTACTCACGAATTAAACTGAGATTTAATCTAAAATTGCCTCTTTTGTTTTTGTCTGAATGGGGGCTGATTGCTGCTCATGTACTTGTAATCTTTTAAAAAACATTTAGAATTTTTCTGATATGTAGAGAAATAGCTAACATTTATTTGGTCTGATGTTTCGTGCTGTCACATTTTCACTTTCTACACTTGCAGATGCGGAAGCCTGCTGAGGAGGGTGACAGGGACGCTTTTAGTTACCTGGTGCTCAGATCAGGTCGGATCATACTGTGGTGGTGCATTGCAGAATACATGATCCATGTAATGTACATTCACTCCATCCAGTCTAATGAGACCTACTTAGAAATTCTCCCTCCTTGGGCCTTGGGTAAGTCTTATAAAACTGTCTCAGCTTTAATGTTTCCCTGCCACTTCAGTTCAGACACACACTAAACATGTTTTCGTGATGCAGCATTTGAAAACATGTTACCCCCACAGGATTTAGTTGGTTCTAAAACCCCGTCAAATATGCTGATTACCGACTCACTTGATCATAATCTGTTATGTGATTTTGTTAATATTTTAGTAAAGTGATAGAATTGGTATCAAGTATTTACTTATTTGCTTCAAATTATTAAAGGCATAGTCAGCCAGGTTCCCCTTTAATAGCCACATAGTGTCCTACGTTTTATGCAATTACCGCAGGTGGACGCAGTGGTCTATGGATATTCTGCACACACAGCCTCATGTGGATCATTTTTTAAATATAAAGAGCCTCTGGGATTTTTAACTTATATCTCTAAATAATTGAGTCAGTCATTTACTTACTCTGTCAACATATAGACAAACCGAATCATCATAATTTACTGGCCTCCTTTTTGTAATTCTGCTTAACTGTTCTTAGCATGGCTGTAATGTCCAAGAGTAGAGGGTGTTGTATGCTGCAGTTATTGTAAAGCCATTTGAGGCCAATTTATACATTTGACAGATTTTGGATAATTCTCTTTCAAAAGTATATAACTTGTCTTGATCAATAAAATAAGCCATCTTAGTTTGAACACCTCCTATCCCCCCCCGTCACAGGCGGTCTGGCCCTGGCCCTCGTCCAGTTCTTCTACGTGAAATATCTGGTACTGTTTGGCCTCCCATCTATGTTGGCTACTTTGGATAAACTAGTTCCCCCCAAGCTTCCTCGTTGTGTCAGCATCATGTACAGTTTCACTGGGATGTGGAGGTAAGATCAAACACTGAAGCCAACTCCAATGAACACCACTGACTTACAGCAAATACAGTTTGATGTAGTAGCCTCACTTAACACCGCAGCGGCTGAGCAAAATTAGCATCCCTGGTACCCTTGAGGAAAAGGTCAATTTAGTGTCAAGTGCCTTAAGTGTGCACTGTGTGTTTTGGCAACAAAATACAGACGGGGCCCGGTGAATTGTCTCATCTTCTGTCATTACTGGCAATCAAAATAGTAGGTCACCTCTACACCAGGAGCATTATGTAATCCTTTAAGACTCAAGCTAAAATGGTTTGTTCCCTGATATTGCGCCTACATTGACAGGTTACGTCTTGTTTTTTCCACTAAAGAAAAACAGGTTAGCAGCAGCGTTGCTAAGACAACAAAGTAAATCACGAAACAAAAAAAAACCTGTCTACGGTTTTATGTGTCTATGTTTAAACCACGAAATAGATTACCAGTTAGAAAGGCGTGTCAGTTTTGAAAGGGATTTGACAAATGCTAGTTTGTCAGTATATAACGTGGCAAAAAAGAGATTTTTACTTTATATTTCAGGTCTAGTCAGTGTTCATCATCGGTTTCTGTCACACCTACCTCCACATAAAAGTCATTATAGAAGTAAATGTCATGATAATTGCCACATATGTAAGCTCATTTAACAGTTTTGTTACAAAGCAAAGAAGAAAGACTATGCCTGCTGTATGCTGAAGGGGTCACAATTGCTCAAGTTAACGAACAAACAATGCAGTGCTTGTTACACAGGGATTAAACACCTTCATCAACAAGAATGTATTTATAAAAATGCAGCATGACAACAAAGTTTCCTTTGTGGGAAAACATTCAGGCATATGAACATTTTGTGCCATTTGTGTTTACAATTTAGCTTTGAGGCCCTCCGGGATGCACACCACTTCACACCACAAGAAAAAGACTTCTGACTGCTGTAATATGCACTCAGTTCCCCGTTTATTATATACACCTAGCTAAAACTAATGCAGTATATGCAATAAATCCCACCCTGGTGTTGATTCAGCTGCAGGATCGTGTTGAAGGATGCAGTTTGTGGTTATATTTAACTGTATTGCATTATATTGACCGGTGTTTCTATTATTTTGTCCACCTCCTTCATATCAATGAGGGTAAGGTAAATAACTCAAACACCTCTCTGTATAATGCAGTACAGTTCAGCACCACAAACTACATCCTTCAAAATAATAATAATAATAATACAGTTGATGTATATAGAATGAATCAAAATCAGATGTTACAAAATGCTTTATATAAGGCAATAACATAATTAAAGTGAAGTGGTTCATGAATGTAGGATTTATTGCAGGACTGTTGTCTTCGACTCCATTAGTTTTAGCTAGCTGAACCTAATAAACTGGCAGCTGAGTGTATGAACGAGGTTTCAGACAGAAACAATATGCAATTAAGAGCAAACCTCATAATATACAATAAAAAAAGCATAACGTGGTTTACCTCATGGTTACCGGGGGAGTGTACAGTATCACAGCATTTCGCGTCACTTTCTCATAGCAACATCTCCCTGTTCCTAAATGTAATTAACGATGGAGAAGTGCTCTCTTAATTTAGAGCGCATAAAGTTGAGAGGGAAGGCTGTGCGTTTGGATTTGCAGTAAAAATGCGCCGGCTCGATCGACCAATGTGCTGACACTCCAATCCGGCCTGTGTGCTGAGCTGGCCAATGTCCACTACATTGATGGAATGCATAAAGCTGTCCACTGACCACTGACTGCATTGACGAAACAGCTTCACTTTATAGGCAACGCAAATAAATAAAAACATAAGAAGCTTTTTCCAATCTTCTCAATGACAAACAGCGAACACACAAACATGCATGCACCATACAGTACATACTGCACAAGCCTCAGTTTATGTGAAGCCCAGCGCTCAGGTGTTTCTTTCTCAGTGCTATATTATTATGTAAATGTGTGACTCAAATATCAATTTCTTTTGTTCACTCTCTCAGGCACTTTGACGAGGGCCTGTATCGATGGCTCATCAGGTAAGAGGCACTTCATAAGCGGTGGACAGAGTAATTCAGATGTTAATGCTTACTAAAAATGTGAAATGTCATCTAAATAGCTCTTATATTACAATATCTGTCTATCTGTCGGGCTGTCTGGCTGGCTGTCTGTCTATCGATCTACTCTGGCTATCTATTTAAATTAGGAATCCTATATATTTTTATAGCTTTATATCTATTTACAGTTTGCATTGCCTTTTACAGTATTAGGATTTGCATGTGTCTAATCGTGTACTCACTGTATCTGTTATTTATTGCACACTTTCTCTAAAGAGCTCATTTCCTGCGGGGCATTGAACTTGTTGAATAACCTTTAAAAAAGGTTCTCCAGCTGCCTGCCCCGCATGTTTTATCATAATGGACAAGGATGCCGCATTTGCATTTAGGCTTTCTCATGATTATGAGGTTGCATGTTGTTGGTGAATAGTTCTTCTGTGGTGTTACTGTTCCTGCACCCTGGAGAAATGCCCCTTTGTTTAATATGTGCATATGTAATGGGAGCATTATGTGTTTGCTCACTTGTACTTTAGACAACGCAGATTATTAGTTTGTCTGCTTTTAATGATGCACACTCGGCTGAATGCAGCCTATTGGGGGTTTATGGTCCGCTTGGTAGTGGCGGGTTGCTACGTCAAGGCAACACTACAGTTGCACGGTTGTCAGACAACACACTGATTTTCTGCGAATATGTTCCCTTGTCTCCAGAATGGTTTGCTACATGGTTTTTGGGTTGACTGTTTTGCGTTTTTCAGTTTTTGTACATCTGCTTTTCAGATGATAAAGATGAGTTTAGAATGAAACGTGTCATATCAGTCTGTTAAAGGGGCTCCAATTAAATTGCTAAAGATCCCAGGATTGAAATTGCAAATGCGAGTTTCCATTTGAATCCGTGTCCATTGGAAATTGTTTTCTCCTGCTTAATGGTATCACTTGTAATTATCCTACTGCAGATGCAAAATGATACCCATGACACGATGCCCCAACGTTCCTTCTTGTGGAAGTGCTTTTAAAGAGGTTTTAATGCAGTTCTGAAATTCTGTTGAAATTGTCTGAAGAGCGCTAGATGAGTGCGTAGGTGTTAAATGATGTGCTCTACATGACTCACTGACACCTCGTCTCCCAGGGCAGCTAAGTGGCTCATTCTTCTCCATTCTATTACGCTTTTGCTTTCTGTATGTGTCTCAGGTTCTCTGTTTCACACACACGCAACAAAAGAGCTCTCGCCGGCTGTTTGATTGAGTTATTACAGCCACATATGAGAAGGAGCGTTTGATCCCAGATTCTGGTGGAAGATTTGCTGTAAATAAATAAGGGGGGGTGATATCAGTTAACTTCTGATTACACTTAAATCAGGAATGATACAGAAGTACACTCATATACTCGTATATCTAAAAATGATCATATTTTGATTAGAATCCATCTACATCCAAACATTTTAATTAGATGGATAGGTGCTCTGCATGTTTAGGTATTCAGATTGCTCTTGCTCTAACATTCCTCTTCCTCTCCATCTGTTTTTGCACCTACTTTCATCCTCCAGTATGGCCAAGCTGTCCGGCCACTCTATTTACGGCTCAGAAAATGCTGGCTCATCTTTCAGGAACATTGATTAGCCACAGGGAGGCTGAGATAATTAGTTCCCAGCCTAGCAACGCTAGACAGACTGTGATGTTTGTTTCTAAGTGTGTTGGAGTGATGTAGCATGTTGAGACTCCCGGTACCTCTGGGACAGGCGAGGTTCTCACAATATCTGAGACCATTTTTCTCCACGACATGCGCCGCATTCTCTGCTGATTGGTGGAATATTATCCACATCAAGTGAGCTCACTTACTGTAATCTAATTTAAACCACAGTAAAATTACATGCTTATGTTATGTGCTAGATATTTGCAGTTTGACTTCATGAAAAATATAAAATTTCAAAATATTGAAATCAGACTGTACCCAATTAAAACAAGCAGGTAGACTCGGGTTAAGTGATTAAAAGAGAGTCAATATGACGTAGAAAGTGGGTTAAATGTGTGTCAAGGGCTTGGAGTGAATCACATTAGTTGCAGCATTATTAACAACTTAGCAGGATTTATATTCCCTGGAGTGGCTCTATTTCTGTACTGGACTTCAGAGCAACATTTATTTGATTAAAAATCAATGAACACAACATGATCATTTATGTGACAGGCAGACCAATTCAGTGGTGCACTGTGGTGCCCCCCTTTGTTTTACATCCGCAACATTCATCTGTGTCCTGTCCTTACTAAAGATCTGTCTGTTATTATCACCATTCACCTTTATACAGCTGTAACATTTAATTCATTCTGATTTTGTTTAAAGATTTATTGTTTCGTGTTATGTACTCATGTCCCAGATACATCTACGTTCCCCTGGGAGGTTCACGGCATGGTCGTCTTTACAAAATGTTATCCACTGGCCTCGTGTTCGGCTTCATCTGCCTCTGGCACGGTGGCCACGACTACTTGCAGTACTGGGCACTAATGAATTGGGCTGGAGTTCTGGTGGAAAATGGCCTGAAGACTCTTTTTGCCTCCTCCTTTATTCGCTCCGTTGTTGTAAGTTTGAAACCCAAGCATTTACCAAAAAACCAAGAGATTCAAAGTGTATATAGATATAATTCCAGTCAGTTGAGATGTGTGGACATGATGACATCTTTCCTGTAGCTAGAAATAAAGCGGCCATGCAGTCTGTTTTAATAAAAGATAAGCCCTGGAGCTGCTACAGTAAGTACCGACAGGAGACAAACTGGTTGGATCGTGTCACATCTTATTGGCATGTCCAGTTAACGCCAGTAAAAGTCTGTGTCCAATACATTTACAGTAGAGACATTCAGGCTGTTCTTGCTTTTTTGGCCTGTAGCCGTGGGAGAAGGTTCAAGTTCTCAACCTCATGGCATACTGTGTAATCCTCCTAGTTTGTGGTCACCCGGTTCATCGGTGCCAGGTGCTTTGCTGCTCTTTGTTTCTCAGATTTACAATGCAAATCTCTTGTGGTTCTGCTGCAATTTACTTTATTTATTTCCTGATTTCCCAGGAGCGGAATTTCTCTGCTGCGATGGAAAGGCGTTGCGTCGCCCTTCTCTCTGCCTTCTCCACTGCCATGCTCATCCTCTCTAACGTGGTGTTCCTCGGGGGGATACATGTTGGCCGAATCTTCTGGAAGCGTGTCTTCGTTCAAGGTAAGTCGCCTTCCACAACACTCACTTTGTGTGTGGCTTATGTGTGGATCTGTGTTTTATTTTCCAGTTGGCGTTAATAAATGAGTTCCCAATGCGGTCTTTTAATTTCTTCATTTCACGTTCTCCTCCAGAGATGACATCAGCTAAAGATAGTATGTCTAGACACAGAGAGGCCAACTCACATAGGCGGAAAATAAAATCATAAATAAAATATAGTAAACTGATTAAAAATGCTGCTGTTCAGAAGGTCTGTATGTTTAGCAGTATTTTCAGTGGACGTTCAGGCTCTGGTTATATTGGGGGATTTTATGCATCTGCATGGGCAGACTCTCCCAAACAGAGAGACATCTGCTTCATGGTCGTGCCAGTCCCTGTCTTTATTTGGCTCATTTGGTACCTAAAGCAAGATGGCAAGCTCTCCTGAAGCCGCTCTGCACATGATAAGCAGTCTGAGATGCACTCGCCGCTGGGTTGGGCACAGAGTCAGCGCCGAGAGCTCAGTTCTGAAACGTCATCCTTTACTTTATATCGTTTAGTAACAAGAACTGTTCATTAATGCTGAAATAAAATGCATAGTTTACTCCTTTTTTGGGGGGGCACTTAAGGGCAGCAAAACAGGCTGTAAATGCAACTGTGACATTCTCTCAGAAAGCTAATGGTAGTGTTATGTTTTAGCAAACAGTTGGGTATTTACACGTCCAGCAGACACATGGGCATTTATTTAAAGTTGTGTTAATGAACACCCAATGAATATGAGTCTAATATTTGCAGCTCTTTTCTTTGTCTCTGCCAACTGAAGGAAATCTCTGGCTCTTTAGCTGCTAAATGCTCCACTCGGTTAGCTAACATAGCTAGCTCATCGCTAACTGTGCTGTCTGTTTGTCTTAAACTTTTCTTTATTCGGGGTTCGTATAAAGTCTTGGAAGTTTAGAAATTGTTTCATTTGTAACTGTTATGTTTTTAAAGGTTAGGAATATGCTTGAATTTGAAAATACGCCTTGAAAAATGCTTAATTTTCAACATCATCTGGTGTTTCATCATTTGTACATACACTCTTACACTTCACTTCATATTTGTTTGTTGTCTCCTGGCATTTATTGTAACAATTTAGATGATAAAGGCTTTAAGAGTCTGGACATTCTTAGGTTTAGGTACCTTGAAAGTGCTTGAATTTTACTCTTTAAAAGCAGTTTGAAGCCTGTTCATTGGTTCTTCAGACTAGGGCAAATTCTTTTCTGAGCTTCAATGATTGTTGTTTGATAATCGATTAATTGTTTCAGTAATTTTTCAAGCAAAAATGTCAAACATTTGCTTGTTTTAACTTCTTAGAAACGTCACTAAATTCAGTGAAAATTACGGTTAGTTGCAGCCCTGCTTTGGGCCTCTTAAAGTCGAACCTAAGCAGCCTGACAAAACTCATATTTCAGTCACCAGTTAAGCTTCATTGTGACAGTTAAAATGTGTTAGAAGCCCGGCAGGCTCACAGCAATTTGTGTGTAACAGTATGCTTCTTCTGTCTCTCCTGACCCCCTTTCACACACACCATACTCCAGACTTGGTGTAAATAAGTTAACAGAAAACTAAAAATAAGAACAGGCTGTTTGAAAATACAATTTGTGTGAATTATTCAGAGTAAGAACTCAAAACTTAACAGAGAATCTCAGTTTGCTTTTATGAGGAGTCATTTGGAACATTAAAACATGGCGAAAAGAATAAAGACACGGCGCTGCCTGATGCTCACTTAAACATTTTAAATAGACCATTGAACAAACCACTTCTTCACCATCTTAAGTGCTTTTGTTTTTGTACTTTAAACTGAAATATAATGCATCCACCACAAATGCCTGAAGCCATTCCTTGTGTCTGCACAATAAACCACAGAGGGGGAGATGCGGTTTGCTTCATTAACATGAGATCAATGCTTTTAAATCAGCCTGTGTCAGGTTTTTACTGGTGCAGGCGGCAGCGGAATTGCACGTTGACCTCTCTGGTAAACAAATTTCTATGTATAGAGGGTCTCCTTGAGGTGCACGTGTGTGTGTGTGTGTGTGTGTGTGTGTGTGTGTCATAATGCTGAGTTACATAGAGAGTTGTTAAAATAGTAACATACCAGTAGACACAGTAGCAGCTGTAATGCAAACTTTACCTTCCTACCTCATTTCAGTGGTTTATTGTTAAGACTGTTAATACTTAACTCCACTCTATTTGTCACCACTCAATACTTGTACTTTTCTATTTGTATATACTGAAGAAGTGCTTCACTGCAGTTGGCATCACAGTCATTACAGAGGACAGATATAGTTGGCTCTCCACAAACAGTGGAGATTGGACAGTACATATCCTATAGCGAATGTTCAGTCACTGTAGGGTAATCTAGCTTTACTTTGTGCACCATTACAGTGTTTCCAATTGTTGCTCAGTTATTCATGACAACCCGTCCAACAGCTGTTGAGACATTTCACTTAAAACCAAATGTCAGCCTCGTGGTGGTGCGCGAGGTAAAGTCCCGGGATCACCAACGTTAGTAGGATTCATCCTCTGGGCACCATGAATGTCCGCACAAAAGTCAAAACATTAAGATATTTCAGTCTGGACCGACCAACTGACTTTGCCGTCCCCAGAGCGATGCAACTAGCATTTGCTAATTGGCTAGCATGAATTGTCAATCTAATTGTACTGTATAAGAGATAGAAAAGGAAGAGCTAAGCCCACACTTTGTACTGAGGAGCTCCATCCTTCTGATCACTAATCAGTTTTATATTTAGGTTTGAATTGCCTCTCTGCGAGTGGTCTTTTCACCTGATCTGAACCTGAAGCACTCTGTTAATCAAGTGGCAAAAGAATCTGGTGTAATTACAGCACTGGTTAATTGCAGCCATATTAACTTGCAACTGGAGGAAATAGCTTAACTTATTCATTTAGGTTACGTTCGAAAAAAGTAGATCCAACACTTCTCATTTGTGGCCAAAAGTTACTCACATCAGGCTAGCAGCGTATATTTCCTTCATGTTCTGCTTTTCATTCTGTTAGTTTGAAGTCAGTAATGACAAAAAGTTGGATGACTGGTTGGAGAGTATATTTCACACTGAGGGTGTTAATGAAATTTACATTCCTGCAAAGACAAATCTCTGGGACGTCTTGTCACGACAGCAAGGCTTTCCCATTGTGCATGCAGGTTATTCATTTAGATGTCAGAAACACATAGTATTTCAAAAGTGCGCATGAAAATTGATGATTATGTAACGTGATTCACACGAATAATTAGCTGGCATTTACTGGAAACCTCATTAAAGACAAATGCAAACAAAAAAAAACGTTTTCCTGCATACTAAAGTTTTACAAAACTTAAAAAGATGTATCATCAAAACATCTTTCTACCCTGAGCCCATGTCACCATTCTCTCCCGCAGACAGAAAACTGACATTACAGCTGTGCATAAAGCAGCCCGTGTGTATGTGAATTAGATTTTGACATGAATAGAAAAGAATAGACCATTGAAAAGCATTGTGGGTGCAGGTGCAGGTTACTGAGATAATCTGGAGGCAAGCCAGGGGAGGAGGTGCAGACAGCTGTCCTTACCTGCCTGCTCGATCCTCTAAGAAGCAGCTATAAATAGAAAAGCAGAATAACTGTAACACAACACAGTACAGCAGAGAGAACTGAAACTACTACTACTGCTGCTACTACTGTCTCTCCAACTCTTGGAAAAGAATGCAAGTCTTTTGTACTAGTTACCTTGAAAAGCCTCAATACATGAGCTGAGATTAATTTGAATGATTAAGTATGTATAAAAGAAGCTGCCCTGATTGAGTTAAGGATTGAAGCTGCAGTGAATCTACTAAATAATCCTAAATATTTCTTGTTACAGATAAAAGAGAGTATATTGATTTTCTTTTAATTTCAGGCTGGTCTACCGTGGCTCCACCTATGCTGGCATTCCTCTACTGCTTTGCTCAGATTGGACTTGAATGGACTTCCCACCCACCATGAGTCACCTTGACTTTGTATTGGAGTGGGAATCCCTGCTACCGGACAACCAGAACAGCCTGCTGAGTCCAGTGTCTTGTCCTCACCAGCCAGAGTCTCTGTGGCGAACCTGGCTCGTAGCCATAGAAGCTGTCCAAACCTGGCTGAAGTGCAGCTGAGCAGCCACTTTTCACAACCTGCAGCACCGGGCAAAATCTGTCTGTCAGCTAAGACTTCAAGGATCAGTTTTCTAAGGAGAGACTTTCCTGTACTTGGAAAATTGAAGTATACACAAACTGTGATAGAACGAGTTTAATGTTGTAAATTCACGGCAGTGTCCAATAACAGCGTCCAAGTTTCTACCCAGTAAGCTTCACTGAATCACTGTTATTCTAAGAAACTGTCGAATAAAATATGGATCCTCAATCTGTCTTGGTTATGTGACTCTGATACGGTATTGCTCAGTGGTGCGGTAAGCTGGAGAAATGCTAATTTCATATTTCCTGTCCTCCTTCAGCTCGCCACAAAAGCATTTGTGTATTCAGAGGTGGACAATAGGTGCAGCAAACTGAATAGAGCAGCAGGAACCTGATCAATGATATCTCGTACAGATGTCATTTGGGTAAAGTAGAACGACACATATTAGTAGAGGCAACACACACTAGCTTTTAATCAACACGGTAACAATGGTAGATGACGTTTATCCACTGGAATGCAGAGAGAAGCCTTTTTTTGAGGGGGATGTAAAAAAACACAAGCTGTACATTTTGTTATGTAACGCCTCATATCTCCAAAATGTCCACTTTACAATTCCTCAGTCCACGCACGCACACACACACACACACACACACACACACACACGCCACTGTCCCCCGTCAAGTTATTCCCCACTGTTTGTCATCATGCTTCTTTGCCACTTGTCATTACAGCGTGTTGTTCTGTAAACGTCGCTGCAGGCGAGGCTGAAGTAGAGATTTGCTGTAATGTGGCATATTATTTCCAATGGTGGCAAAAGAAAGCTGCCTACCCGACCTTTAAATCAACTCATAAAACTCTTCCAGAACAATCTGCAACTATTC
The DNA here is from genome assembly GCA_036023655.1 of Nannoperca australis. Taxonomy (NCBI): domain Eukaryota; kingdom Metazoa; phylum Chordata; class Actinopteri; order Centrarchiformes; family Percichthyidae; genus Nannoperca; species Nannoperca australis. Next base: position 13,222 of record JAVQJD010036108.1, read on the forward strand.
TGATAATCGATTGTTATTTTCCTGAAGCGTTTCTGGTTCCAGCTCCTCAAATGTGAGGATTTTCTGCTTTTTTTCTACTTTATATGACCAAACGAATAATTCAGTTCATTTCAAATTTATTTCTATATTTTATATATTATATATCATAACATCTCAGGGCACTTTCACTGGAAGTGAATTTTTTGTAAATCCAGAACATAACTGGCAGATTCACTGATCGTAAGAATAGTTATTTGCAGCTCTGTTGAGGGTCATACACCAATGAGCTACAGTTTAGTTTCACACCAAAAGTACAACATAAATAATTCTTGGTGATAAGTTAGCCATCTTGAAAGTGTTTGGATCTGCTCAGATCACAATAAATAATTTACTCTGTAATCCAGTCGGGGATGACTAGTCTGTCACCAGTTTTTAAAGAAAAAAGAAAGTAACAGGAAGCTGCTTTAAAAAGCTTATTTGTGCTTTTTTTTGTGCCTTTTGAAACGTATAAAGTGGGAAGTGGCGAAAACAATCTGATCCTCTTATCATTCACAGTGCACAGTAAGGAACAGCAAACAGCTTCAGGGTAAGGCTTCCAAGAAGATTAGTGAATTTTACGTCAAAGTTGCCATCGCTAAGATTCATCATTAACATAAATCTCATTTTGCCTTTGGTCCTCTGGTTGTTCATCGTCATGCCGCAACAATTGACTCTTCCCAAGGTTTGTATTTTTAGTTTCTCAATCTGTGAACTGTCTTACCTGCACAGATCAATATTTTTTTTCTAAATCTTGATCAGTGGTCAATAAACAGGGTTATAATAAAACTACTTTGTCAGTAAATAACAAAAGCACTGTGTGTAATCTGGAGTCGGTTGGGGTGATCCTCCAGTGTTTCCATTAGCTGATTTCTGTTCTTGGGATTATCATGTCTGTGGCACTAAGTAGGATCAATGTGAGCGGGGGTCAGCGAGGGATCCTCTTAAAGGAGCACAAAACTGTGAGGTTTATCTTACGTAAGAAGATCAGCAGGAGAATACACCTGCTGACTCACACTTTCTTAAAGGTGCGACAACACAACGACAGACAGACAGGGTACAGTATGTATAAAATATTTATTATGAATAGTACAGTATGTCACAGTTCATAACAAAGAGTTCCCATTGTGCTTGAAATACTTACATCTCATCACATGACGTGTGTGAACATACAGGCATGTGCATATTACATAAACCTCACTCCAAAATCAAACAGTTCTCTTTCTTAAGAATCTAAACATTGCAATATAATTTGTGCATATATATATATACGTAGGGTTTTATAACTAGGCAGCTTTCTCGAGCTGACCACAAAAATAGTGTTCAAATCTTTTCAGTAATTTGGATATTTAACACTGCTTTTCTCACTGCAGGCCTGAAAAGGGGCAATATTATGAAGGCACAGTGTTGCATGCTTCTCCGTAGCAGTCGGGGGTAATGACTTAAATAAGATAAGAGTAAATGTAAATGTAAGTTGTAGTGCAGTACTGTAACAGTCCTTTATACTTGATAGCTTAAGGTATTTCATATTTTTGTCACCGTTTGGACCTTTGTTTATAAATGTTGCAGCACAGAACTACATATTGCTTTCAAGGATCTTGCCTCTGAATGTTAGAGTGCACCTACATCCCATTTTAGTAAAGTATATTTATGGTGTTGGTAAAAAAATTCAGCCTCTTGAAACAGGCGTAAGTGAAAGTACCCTCCACACGTCTTTGGGCTGAGTTCAAATAGTGCCACAAAATCTGATGTTTAGCTCAAACAGATGTGATCTTTTATTGTTTTATTATGAAAAATCAGTCGGATCTGGTTCTGTTCCTGTTAGATACTGTAAACTGTAAAGACGATGACAGAATTGTACATTTACGGTGTAAATATAACTATAATGAGAAAATACAGTGCCAACAAAAAAAGACCAAACGTACAAGGTTCATAGGTCGTGTCATTCAAAGTTTAAAGTGTACTTTACAAATATTACCAGTTCTGTCATTCTTCTGTGTCAATGGTGAAGTGAAACCAATTTACATTCATCATAAAGTGACAATCTGTTAAAGAAAATAAATATTATTTTCAGTGTTGGTTTAGTATGTTTGAATCACATAAATAAGAAATAAGAAAAATGACAGTCAGCACCTCATTAGCTCGTTTTTAGCTTTGCTGTTAGTATTATTTAAAGTTTTTTAAATCAGTTTTGCATTTGTTTTACGTCATTTTAAACTGTAACATTCAAACCTTTACACGTTTGACCTCCACATCACATCATTTAATCTTGAGCTGTCATATATACACTTTTCCAGACTAAAGCTCACAATCCTCAGCTTGTGTTCAGAAAAAGTTAACAGCATCAACTCACGTTTTTCACTTTCTTCTCTAAGAAGAACTATTTAAAAGAAACTTACAAAGTCATAACTTCTTATTTTGAGGGAATAGTTTGACATTTTCATGTTTATTCACTTTATGAGAGTTTGATGAGAAGATCAATGCCACTCAAATGTGTTGCATTATAAGTCAATTAGCTTAGCTTAGCATCAAGACTGGAAGCAGGTGGAATAGGCTAGCCTGGCACGTAACTTTCCGTACAACCACAACATGTCGTTTTGCATTTAGGATTTTGTATGTATGAATCAAATGAGATCAAATGTGTACGTTAATGAGCTCTAGTTGTGCTGGTGGGTGTTTCTGAGCTTTAAAAAGAGCCATGCCAGCTGTTTCCCGCTGCTTCCAGTCTTTATGCTAAGCTCGCAATGACTAGTAGCCTATCGCTCTCCCAGCGTTTGAGTCTGTAAGTGTAAACGGCCTGTAACGCTATAGTTAATGTACGAGACGTGAGAGTGGTATTGATCTTCTCAGCAACCAAGTAAATGAGATTGTTTCTCAAAATGTCAATCTATACCTTTAAATTGATCTAAAAACGTTGCACGCTATTGATGCTCTGCACAACCCTAACTTGTATTTATAAACCTAGTTGAGCATGTAGTGTTTGTCACGTATTCTGTGTTGCCAGATTTGACTGATGCCAGGTCGCAAATCAGAACTTCAAACCTGCCCAAAGGTCATAAAATTGTTATAGTAACATTTTTTATGTCTGTCTGGTTTTAATATATAGTGCGATACTTGTTTTTTTTTTAAGTCTGTTGTAGGGTGTGTGACGATTTAAAAAACAATCACACACAGAGCTTTGTTGCAAATACAACAGTAAACATTTCACCTCTGTAACATTACTGGATTTGTCCTGGGATGCTGGGAAGGACTTTGGTCAGACTGCGAGTGCAAGACAAAAAAATAGAGTGTTGAGTTTTGACGCACGTCTGGTCTTCTGTTTTATTAATTTAATTGTTCAAATCCAGTTATTAAAAGTAATCTCTACCAAGTCTTTTGAATAAGATTATATTAAACGTAAAAAGTCATCATTTATAAGAACAGGTTTTTTCAACGCTTTTATCACTGAAGGTTGTTTTGGGGGGATTTTTCACCTTTATTAGACAGCACAGGCAGAAAGGAACCAGGGGAGGAGAGAGAGATATGACATGCAACCAAGGTCGCCGGCTGGAATCAAACCGGCGACGTTGCGGCGGCCATGCGACATGCGCCGTAACCATTCAGCTACCAAGGCACTCCAACAGATTAATAATTTGAATTGGCAAGACGTTTCAGCATAGTTGTAGGCTAATTCACTGTGTGTACTGGTCAGTGCACATTTGTTTCTCGTTTCAATGAGCTTTGATCCTTTCTTTCACTTTTCTGTTAACCCTCTTGTTGCATCCTTTTGATTTCTAAACTTCTGACTCAGGAGCTTTTTGAATCCCTGTGACAGAGAAGTCATGGCAAGATGACTTTAGTGCTTTCTCCCTCTATAAGATTCTTTGTGAAAAGCAGACCCGTAAAGACCCACAAACACTGACTCTAAACCAAACGAGTTCTCACTACAGTGATGGCACGCCCATCTATTTTTAATAGGCTAAATTTTTGATGGGGATGCAGCTAAAGAACGTGTTGGAGAAAAAACCCTGGCGTCTTTTTCCTTTCAGCTGTTTCCATCTCAGCTTGTCTTGATAAGAGAGAAGGCATGCAGGGGACATCAATTATCCATATGAATAATAAATAATATAGAATAATGGTTATTTTTTTACCATATAAAATAATACTGTATACTAAAGAGAGATTCAAGCCGACCAGTGAAGCTCCTGCTTATTCCAGAGGTAAACCCGAAACCACTTTTGAGTTCTGGTCCACAGTTAAAATCAATTATTTCTTTTAGAAACACAGAGCAAGTATGACTAGTGTTAATATCAATGATAATACAGCATTACTACTGATTGCAATTAATTTATTCTGGACTTCATTATCAGCAATCTGCATAAACACCTCGATCTATAAAACTGCAACAACAGTTTGATTGTTTGACAATGAGTCATATTTACTGACTAATATTAGACTTTCTTCTAATATTCATTGTTTTTAAACAGCATCAACTGATGATGTTTTAGCACAAATTTCTATTGTAACAGCTAAATATACATAATTATTGCTTGATATGACCTCCCAGCTCTGCTTTACTTTTCTCCTCCTGTCCTCCAAACTTATTCTCTACTTTGTTTTTAATACAGTAAACTGATGCATTAATTCACAGAGATTTATTTAGGTAAACATAATTTAGGAAGTAAACGTGTAAAATGAAAGATGAATCCTTCCATCAGTCCATGGTGCAAGAAGAATATATATATATATTTATTTATATATATACACTGTAGTTTCAGTAGAGTTAATTGTTGGTATAACATCTGAAACAATTCCCATTTAAAATCATTTTAAACTTCTATTTTGAAAGTGTGTGTGTGTTGCTCTGTAAATTATTTTCCTTAACTGTCTACTTGTTCCTGAACATTTATTTTGACTGGATACATCTGCTCAAGTCTGGTGTATTTTAATTCAATAGAAGAGAAAGAATACATAATAACATTTTGGGAACTAAATAAAACCTTTTTTTAATAGAAACAAATTGTCTCCCAGCTTGAAGGTGCAGTTAGGGAACGTTTGTGGAAGCTGAAGGCAAGTTGATTTTGCCTCCAAATATTAGCCTCAAATAAAGCAATCAGAGTCCTGAAAGAGATCGTCTGCTTTTCAAACACACGGTCCAAAAAGACTTTCACAATCTTTGCCCCTTAATAATAGTCAACTTGCATCTCGTGTTGTCATGGGATGATGTTTTTTTCTCAAGTGAAGTGAAGACAGATCATGCACACTAACTGAAGTGTAAAAATGTACCTAAGTGGCCACTAAAAACAAAGATCATCACTTAAACAGGTTCCAGTGAGGTTTGTTTACATGAACAAAGTTTTAGTTTTTATTTTACATAAATAAATGTTATTTTATAAATATTTAGCAAAAAGGTCATTCCTTACTATGTTCTTGACAGTTTTAAAATAAGGTAAAGGGCAGAGCCATTATCAGTACCATCTGCATTACCAAATTATGCATCACCAAAGCTGAAAGTGCAGGACTCTCACACACTGTAGAGGCCTACATGTATATGTATCATGTGTGTGGTTGCAGTGTTTATATATGAAAATAACCAACACTAGATATCCAGAAAGATGGATAACTTGCTTAATTTGCGGTCACACTAGTTAGTATTGCATTTGTCATCAAGCCCATCTACGCATGTTTTATGGAAATAATAAGCTCTGCTGAAAGATGTCTTTGAAAATCTGATTGCTTGCTTGGAGTTATCTGTTGTATAATTCATAATGATCCTGCCCGGCAGTTGAAATAATAAAAGAGTTCATCAATTGCTTGAGGATATTACTGTGGGACTGTTTCCACATCTGCAAAGACTGGCCTTTTTCACTGCCATGGTGAAAAATTGCAAATGACTTGCTGTGTGGCCTCAATTTAATCAAATATGCACCATCTGCAATTTGAGGCACGCGTCTCTTTTATGTGACATGCAAAGGATCTCATACAAATGGTTCAATAACAAACCAGTGGGTCATGCTATTTCTATCGGAGCCTTCCAACAGAGATACAACTATGTTCTTCTGTTGAGACTCTCAAAATCTGAAGTGCTAAACAGATTTTGGAGCTTTTGATGCTATTTTTCCATTATAGTGTGATGGAAAAACAAAATCAAACTTATGTACAAACATAGAGCTGTCAGTTTTTGTGTAACCTCAGTGTTCATTGACACCTAAATCTGGGCTACAACCTCGTCTTCCCTTGTTAACCAACAGGTACACCCCTTTTGATAAAGGCCGGTGCTTCTTTAAGATCACACTGTCGCCTAATCTAAATGGTGTTCCCAGTGCAGCCTCAGCTATCCAAGTAATCTGGGTATTACCTGATTCCAGCTGAGTTCATAGTTAACCGTTGCCCAACAATTCATTCATCCTTCAAGAGAAGATATCCTCTTTCTCCAGCTCGGGTGAAGCAGGTCTAGAAATGTCAAAAAGAGGCTGTGGAGAGCCAGCACTTGATTTCCTCGCCTTGAGGATTGTAAGTGCCTCTGTGAGTTGCGCCTCCAAGCCGGACATTCGAACATTCAGGTTCTTGAGGTCGTCCTTCAGCTCCAGCTTGAGCTCCTGAAGCGAGGCCTGAAGCGTTTGCTCTGGGATGGGGTAGAAGCTGTGCCTGGTCTCCGGAGGCTGGACGGGACTTCGGTCCTGGGGCGTCATGCGGAACTCACCCACTTTGTCCAGACGTAGGTCACTTTTGGTGATACCGCTGTCACATGAGTCTGTCTTCTTTAGAGACATTTGTGATTCATGCACCTTGGTCCGTTCAGGTAAAGTCTCCATGGATTCAGCTTTAGACACTTTGTTCCAGTTGTCCACTTTGACCATGGACTCCTTGAAGCGACCCCAACCTTTGACTTTCAGTGGTTCAGCAGGCCGGCCTCCAACCAGAGAAATGGTAGTTGGCACCTGCAGCTTCGCCTTGTCTGAGGGAGCACAGCCGGTGGGTGTTGAAGGTGAAGCTGCTGAAGATGAGGGTGTCGCTGGGCTTTCTGTCACTGTGACAATGCTGGTAGTCGTAATGGCTGTATTAACTTTCGGGATGTCCACGTACACGGGGCCCTTCTCAATGTCCTGTTCATCAAGTTCTGGTTTGTCGGTCACCATGCGGGCTTCCTTCTGCTGTCGAAAGCGCTGGAAGAGCTTTCGTACCGGGTGATCTGGCGGCAAGTTCAGAGGGGCTTCGTTTTTACGTCTCTGTCGCTCCTCTTCCTCTCGTTTCACATCACTGATCTTTCGGAAGACGATCTACAAGAGAATTTAAATCCTTATGACTAAAACACCATCATGACAACCATCAGATCGAATATGATCAGCATGCAAAATGATCAGCATCTTCAGTTAGATGTTAGTGTGTGTTTTGTAAACATCACCTTAAAGAGGCTATTTCCCATGTTGCTGTAGCTTATTACACAATGGACAACTGTGTTTTAAGCATTTGTACTGCCAGTTTCCTAACTCTTAAAAAACCTCATGGAGGGTGGAGATGTTGAATGCTAACAAAGTCATTGTTTACCATGATAGTTCATTCATAACTTGTATCATAACTAGTCTTCTCATTATATCGCAAGGCCAATACTGTTATTGATATATTGGCCGATGAAATGCAATAAACACAATGTCATTCATCATTTTTGAAAAGCTTTTCTTCTCAGTCTAATAGCAAAACTGTTCTCACAACTGAAACCACTCGAATGCTCAACATATATCGTGTCCTGGATGTCCTGCGTCAAAAATACAACCTCACAGGCTCCATTTGAAGGCAGCGTATGGCTCCTTATATAATCTATCTCTGGATTTCCCTGCTGTATACATTCAGAAAGTATGGGACCCTGGTGAATAGTGAGTTTAATGCAGCAGATGAGATTCCCTCTTAATATGCAGGCAACTCAATCTTACTTGCACTCTCTTGGGCAGGCTAACCTTATAATGAATGAAGTAGTGATTGGTAGCTACACTTGAGTTGTTGATCACAGCTGTTCATTTATGAACGAAGGATGTAAGAGCGGCTTTAACATATGATGGCAGTTTAATTAAAATGTGTTTTTGTGTGTATGTGTTGTTTAGCTGTTTAACATGTATGAGCTCTGTCTGTAGGGTTGTAATATTTAGGGAAACGTGTTCAGTTTGTTTAATCTTTCTGTAGCAAATACCCTTACTCACTATCCAAACGTTAGATAAGATGAATGCCACTCTCATATCTGTCCCATTAGATATGAAGCTATAGCCAGGAGACAGTTAGCTTACCTGTATGAGCTTTGGAATTGCTAGCTAGCTACGCCAGGCTAGCCGTTTCCCCCTGCTTTCAGCCTTTGTGCTATGCTAAGCTAACCGTCTCCTGGCTGTAGCTTCATATTTAACTGACAGACACGTGAATGGTTACCAATCTTTTCATCTGACTCTCAGCAAGAATGCAATCAAGCAAATTTCTTTAAACATGAGGGGGAAAAAACCTGAAACTGTAGAGAGAAAAGCAGTCGGTGTACTCGCCCACACTCATTACCATGTGATCTCTGGGAAGCACAGTGCAGCAATTATGACTCGCACCAAAATAAAAACAGTATGCAGGACGTCCACTTAAAATTCAAGCTCTTATTAAAGACAAAGGCAGACCAGATGTAGAGCAACCAGTCAAAATTAGTTGAAAATCCAATTACCTATATTTTGAAAGACAAACAATATGTAAAAGGAAAACTTTAAAATCTACACCGTCATTATCTTACCTTCACAAGCACAAGGGATTTACAGGACACGATGCATGTAATGTAATCTGCATGTAATCCTGTGTGACTGTTTGCAGTTTGACACATCTTTGATGGACGTTTGCAGTCCGTCCTAACCTCAGTGACAAATACATTGCGTTTCCTGTCGCTTCTGGACAATTAAAGCCGCTCTGTGTTTGGCCAGTTGAACTATTTTAATATGAAGCAGCAGCAGCAGCAGGAATCATTCATTTTGCATTAGCACTAAGTTAATTCAGCTCAAAACTAAAATATTTTTTTAACTAATATATTAATTTTGGTATTTTTTGACAGCAGATCAGTTTTGAATATTGCAGGGAGTAACAGAACAAGAAGAAACAGTTAGATGAAGATCTGCAGGCGAAAGGCTGCACGCTACCAACTCCCCAGCAAGGTTAGCTAACTTCACTGTGCTCTGCTCTTGTGTAAAAAACAGAAGATACACCGGTTGCTCTTCTCAACAGTGTTTGCTGTAGTACATCATTAAACTACACTTGCTGTTGCCACGGTAACCACGGGTGTCGTTAAATCAGCCAGGACGCGAAGTCTTGAAATTACGACTTTACTTTAACCAGCCAAGTTAAAACTCTTTATTGGCAGTAACAGTAGGTGTCTTTAATATGTCTTTTACTTAGTGTCCTAACTTGCACTTTCATAACTGAAGCTGATACTATGGTGCATTTACGCTCAGTTGGTACACCTAGCTAAAACTAACACAGTCTAATGCAACAGCCCAATATATTGATTGTTTTCCTTTCATAACATATATATACTGGGTAAACTTGAAGAAGAGAATCGTAACAGTTCTGTGTATAACGTGTTCTTTCTTGGTGCTGTTTGAAGAGTGACTTACCCTCTTTCGCAGGTTGTAAGTGAGCAGCAGATTTCTTGAGAAGTGGTTGGAGAACGCCGTGTAGAACTCCAGCACCTTCTGCAGAGCGTCGCGTTTGATGACATGGAGGTCACAGTAGGTCAGAGCTCGGACGTTGGCACAGGCCTGAGCGAGAGTCACCTCTTTCCAGAAAACATCCCCAAATACATCTCCCTTACCTGCAGGGAGAGGACACTGTTTTAAACCAGGCAATAATCCCATTCCAAACATTTGCTCTTCAGGGTACAGAAATAAATAATTTAATAAATAAAATACATATTAGTTCAGTTCCACACAAACTATTTTCAGTCTGAAAGGCTCAACGTGACCTAATCCTCCAGTCTGAGGATTAGATGAGACCGTGTGTTGTTCGCAGGTGTACTACACGTTGTTTCCGTTCTACAGTGCCATTAGGCTAACGAGAATCTGATTCATAGTAACTTGTTTATTACTTCAGGCTCTGTTACAGTCTCCATCCGGGTCAATGGTATTAGCTTGACAGTTTATTGATTGCGGCGAAGAGGAGAATAGGTTAAGAGCAGGTTATTGACCAAAAGAAACCAGATAGTGTCACTGGGCCTGCCAGAGCACGCCGTCAATTATTCACTAAATCAATCATTAGGCAAATTAAAAGGATGTTTATGAAAAATAAGATACAGATGGTTTAACAAGGCCAGCATTAGCAATTAAAACCATTATTTTTTCTCTCCTGGTGAATAACCATCTTGCCTCCTTCCGTAGATCCATCAAGGTGCAATTAAAAAGGAAATGGGCTCACAAATATCAGCAATGTCAAGGCAGTTAGCAATTGATACGGTTAACTACTTATCAATATGCATCAGGAGTGGGTTGCTACAGTTTAGAGTAGAGAAATGAAATTTGATTCACAAATATGAAACCTTGGTCGGACAAAACTAACTATTTGAAGACGGCACTTTGGGCTCTGTGAAATTGTGACGGACATTTTTCACTTTTTTGTTCACATTTTATGAACCAAACAGGAAACATAGTCGTCAGAATAATCAAGCTTTTGAGTGAAGATGTGATGTACTCAATATTGAAGTAGGAAGTCTTAAAATACAGTCACCCGGTCAAATAAGAGTCGTTTTTTATTGGAATTTAGATTTTCATCGGATTAAAACTAACATCAAGTTGAAAAAGCCGGTCTGTATTAAAATGTTACTGAGAGGATTGTGCATCTGTGACAAACAAATCCTGAGTTCATGACTCAGCAGACAACGATCCCCAAACGGCAGCTATTTTTTCACTGCAGTCAGACACAGTTTGTAAAGTGCTGCTACACAGAAAGACAAAAGCAGGATCTTAAGTCTTCTAACGAAAACATTTTGTTACTAAGATGCAAAACCCTTTTGTTGTAACATTTCTGGAGGCCAGTTCGGCTTAAATGATTTTATACTGTCGTCACTTTCAGTTTTTGGGCGTTAATGCATCTCTGAGATAATACATATTCAGATAGTGTACTGTAGCAGCACATCTGCGTCTCAGATCTTTGGTTCTCAGTCACATTTCGTAAACCCCAAGAAATCAGTAACTTTATATTCTGAAAACCTTGAGTAGCCTTGACTGCCTCTTTCATGAAATAAACATAAGTGGTGAATTCCATTATTATGTCAAAATGCTCAGTGTAATTTGGTGAAAATATATGCATCAGGATTTGTAAGAGGCGTGTTGTGAAAGCGCTCAACTCACCTAAAATGGCCACGACCTCGTCGTCCTGAATGACCTCCAGTGATCCCGACACCACAAAGCAGAGGCTGTCCACACTTTCACCAGCGTGGTAGATCAGGTCGCCCGGGGCACAGTGGATGGTTTGAAACTCCATGGCCAACGCTCTGAGACATCCATCGCTGGCCAGCCGGAAAGCCGGGTGCTCTTTAAAAACCTTCCGGTTGAGATGGACACAGATATCTGCTCTCATGTCCTTCGGACAAATCTGCAGCACCTGGGGGGGAAAAACGAGTATAGAGAAGAGCTGTAGCTCAAAAGACGGCTGAATGATTTGCTTTTTTCATCAGATAACACTGAATTATTACTTAGAGCTGGTGAACAGTCTGACTATTAGAGTCATAAATTGTTGCCTTGTTGGCAGAGAGACATGGCAGACTACACGTTGGACAACAGCAACTATAGCTTGCAGTCTTTTCACAATGTGTGACTTCACTCTTCAACTTGACCTACTTGGCTATATTTAAGTAGGTATAAAGGTAAATCTCCCGTGGATATATGCCGTGTACCTGCATAAACATTCCACTACACCTTTGCGGCGCCGCCACTCAGCCTTGCTGCCAATTTGTCCCAGTAGCCCAATGTAAAGTCTATGAGCCGACAGGAACGAGCAGGCCGGTTCCATAAGGAGAAACACTAGTGTGCATGTGCAGTGGGCCACACAGCGTGAAAGTAACCTAAAAATGTTTTGGGCTTATGTGCTGGGCAAGCAATTTTCATTAAAGTGACGTTGTGATGACATACTATGGGGGATAAAACCAGGAACTGTTGAACCTGACAATAGATTTTCTCCTGGACTCCGCACATTTGTCGGGTTGAGCTATTATCGTTCACATTGTTATTGGGAAGTCTTTGATGATTTGATGATGAATATAAATGTTCAGAGATGACATAAAATAAACAGTTTTAAAGAAATATGCAGCTTAATAATGTTACGGTCTGTGATATTTGCCTGTGGACACTTTTTTCCAATTCACACGATAAACTGAAATGTTTTAAGAACAGTTGTGTACTTTTTTTTTTATTATTTAATATCATCAATGGATGTTAAAGGTGAAATCCAACCTAAATATTCAATAGTAGCTTGTTACATGGTGTATGATTTTGAAAGCTCATGAAACAAATGTACTCAAAAGTCTCCAATTAAATTCTGTTAACTGTCACTAAAATGTCTGTGTAACTACAGATAACAGATTTGAAGCTTCTTTTTCTTTCAGTATAACTTTGGGATGTGGGATGGGATGGGAGATGTCCAGTGTGAATGACGTTTTACGGTGGAGTTTCAAATAAAGGTCACGTGGAAGCTGCTACCAGCTCAGAGTCCAGCCGCCGCTCTGCTGAGCGTCACTCAGTGGCAGCAGGTTGTTCAAGTAGACCTAATCAACAGGATGCCAGGCCGTCACAGGCCTCTGCCTTTAAAACAAATCTCTTTGAAGATGAATGTCAAGCAGAGAGGGATTATGTGCCATTTTTAGACCCTTTATTGTGGCCTGAAGCCAGACAAATAAATAATACATAGATGCAGTGTAAGCCTAACAAATGAAGAGGACACAATAAGTAGAAAAGCACATATTAACCATTACTGCTCACAGGTTTTCCTAGTGACAAAATCCCTGCCTTATTTGAAGAAATGTTTCTAATTTGAGGTAATATAATAAAAGTTTTTCCATGATTGGATTTTGGACAGGTGGGTTTAAATGGGATGCAGTGAAATTAGTGTTTTCTGGCTTCAAATTAATCAGAGTGGCGCCAGTTCAATCTATCTGCTTCCAGCTTTAAATGCTTAATTTCCACACACTCAAATCATTTTAACATCATCTGAATTCAGTCGGATGGCTGGTGGTAACTGTCGATTACTGTGCCATAAACGCCATAACGTATGCTTTTGCTAATAGGTTGCTATTATTTTGCCAAAGAATCACTTGAAAAACGGCATTTATCTGTATTGGTGTTCAGGGAGCATATCTAGTAAATCTAGAGGTTTTTTTGGTTCTACAGACAACAACAAAAAACTGTGAATACCAGAAAAAACTGTGGATAGGAAATCCATTAAAGATGATGCAATGTTAGGTACCTTTTCAGTGTCTATACCCCGTGACATAGACCAGGTGGAGGCAATGTAGTCCATAACTCTTTCACTCAAGCCCTTGGGCACCTGGTAGAGCTTGAGGAAGTCCCGGACACTGTTGATCATCTCGTGGTAACGATTCGTGTTGGCATACATCTGCTGGAAGATTGTTGTCACATTACCAAAGATGGTGGCGTAAAGAAGGGCTGGGAAAATAAAAGGAAAAGGGAGACGTTAAATTTTGGTTAAGTTGACAGAAGATCTGAAGCATCAACAAATATCGTGTGTTGGCCTTGAAGATGAACCATGTTAGGTATGGGGTTATGTCCATTGTACTGTCTGGTACGACATATAGATATCAACCATGTTTAGGTGCTTGTATGGACTTGTCCTCATGAGGAAAGGTAAATGGTGTGCTAAAAAAAATCATTAAAATAAATCTGTAAATACGTAAACAATTGTCCATTTATAGATGTGATGGGAACTGGTCTGGTTATGACATTTATTATAGGGATTCAGTGTACTAAGGTAGGTGCTTTGTGTTTAAATCTCCAAAAGGTTTACAAGGACATAAAATCGTCAATACCTGGTTTAGGAGGACGTACAACTCTCCACAACCCGGTTTACAAGGACATAAAAATCTCCCAAACTACACACAGAAGGTTTCCTTCTGACACTGGTGACCTTTTTTCACATGATGTATCAGACCAAATGTGCCTTAAGACTTAATATTTCTTTATGTGGTAAGCGCCTTAATCAATCATGTGATAAATTAAGAATTACTACTCATCATTGCCTCCAAATATAATCAAAAAAACTCTCGCCAAAAGGGAAAAACTGTAATTAAAGCTCTGTATTGAGTGAGTGTGTAACCATCCAGTTACATCCTCTTAAATAAAGATACTTTTTCTTAACTTGTCTTGTGATATAAGAATTAAAGAAAAAGGAAAAGAAAGAGTATCGCAGAGCATCTCTGAGGTGGATGGGTGGACGAACTGGTGCAACAGCTGGCGTGTGCGCCTGGATCAAAGCCATCAGATGTCTGCTCTGCGTGTGTGTAGTGTTCTCTTGGCAATGGAGCCCTAATTAGGCCCTGCTAGAAGGGACGGAGAGGAAACATGCCAGCCACACATTTCAATTATCCTCAGATGATGACAGTAACCTGTGCATGCGTTTGTTTGTTTGTGTGTTTGTTTATTTCACAGCGCACAATCAAAGTGATGATGAAAAACTGCAAAGGGAATAATACTAATTAAAAAAATTCAGAAAAACTCCTCAAGGGTGAGGATAACCACCACTTTCATCCTTTCATCACCGTCGCTCATTCGTGCATCCACGTTATCAAGCCTTGCAGTACGATATTCTTTATCACCTAAACACAAAGAATACGCTCGTTTGTAACATTCTCATTTGCAGGCATCAAAATCTGCAGGTTAACAGATCAAGAAAGGTTTTTAAAAAGGTCTGAGGGGAAATCTGAGATGACTTGACAATCGTCTCCTTTTGAAGTTGCAGAAGTCTTGGGATGACTGCTACCTCAAGCTTGAGTGCAGATGGCAACGCTCACTTCTCTGATGAGCGGGAAAATGAAGTAACAAAGGAAACTCAATCAGTCCCTGAGGAGCCGAGCTTCATCTAAGTCCCCAACATTGCTTTTTACTTGCTGACGTGTGCAACTTTGTTGCAGTGTTGCTCTGCATCCAACAGCTGGCTTGTTTGAAGGTAGTTAAAACACAGTTGTTAGAAACTCAGGCCCCAGGCCAACAGTTGCTATAGAAACAGGACATATGTATAGTGCCCCCCTTTTCCGTGCCACCCCCCCCAAATCCCTCGTCACACTGTGATCTTTTACTGCCAGCACCGATCCAGTGCTGGTGGTAAAAATAGAACAGTATCAGGGCATCCATATTTCATAGAGAACAGCCATGGACTACAGTAGATTGCATCTACAACAATTCTCCTGAGGCTGTCTGGTTTTTAGATATTTACGCTTTAAGATGATTTGTATCTCACAATGAAAAATTTAGACAAGTCTGCAGATGAGTTTTGCAAGTTCCCCTGAGAGTGTATTCATAAACCTGAACATCCAAAAGGTAGAGAGGGGGGGGGACAATCATCCTCGCGCCTCAGGGTTGAGATTGTGGCAAAAAAAAAGGGGGTAAGGAGTAATTGTAGAGGGATCGGAGGGAGCACTGTGCTAAATTGATCCGGCGGTGTCAGTTATTGCTTGGAGGTGTTGCTCTCAGGCACACATAATGGCAGCACGCTGTACACTGTATTATGAGAGCCACACAAGCAGAATATACCTTATAAATGTTTAATATTGAGATGTGGAAAGAGGGGCACGCTGTGAAAATCTGCCTCCTCCTTATCAGATTAGATGTTTTGTTAGTTAGGTTTCTTCACTGAATTATGATCCAAGTCATTGTTATTTATGTCTACAGCAAAACTGGCAATTCTGTGTGTTGGTAAACCACAAGTGACATAAATAGACTTTGTTAGCACTGGTAATGTCTGATTTTACCCATCCTTTTTTTAGATATGAATGTATTTGATGGCTGTTTTGTTCGGATATATAACTCATATGTTTCAGTGTACCAAAACGTACACATTTAGAGGCTTCAAAATTGCCAGTAAGCCAAAGCATTCGTTAAAAATGATGCTCCACTAAACTCCAGCCTCTAAGGAGAAGCCTTCTTATTCACTGTGCTTTTTTTGTGTTCTCTGGCATCTCAGAAATACAGGAAAACTCATGTGAGTGATGTATCACGCTCCAGAAAATCTCAATAATTCAACACAATATTGCACAGCAGACTGAGGTAATTATTCTAATGCAGGCGAGAATAACACAGCTCCTGCTGTACAGTATTACAGTGGACTGACAGGAGATGGGGATGCCATCTTCCACACACACGCACAGATTTTTTCAAATTGAATAAGAAATGAACTATGCAACGTACATTATCAACATATTTTCACATAAAAATGCAGCCACATTCACATTTCCCTCCTTAAATACTCTTTGTGTGTGTGTTTACAATGCACATGTCATCACTGAACACATGTTAGTATGTAAACATATACAACAGTATATTTTCATACTGTAAATCATTACAGGTGAAAATGTGAAGTCCATAAAATGTCCAGTTATAAATTAAAATGTCCACACCTGAAGTGAAGATAACAAAAACATAATTATGTAAACTAAAACTGTGCCCAAAAAGTACATCTGCTTTTTCAAGTTTTAATGCGTGTCTTGTCTCTTGTTAAAGTAGTATGCTGTGCGGTAGGCAGTGACAGCACAGTTGAGCACACAGGCAAATGTTGATGTAGGTTAAATAAAAATTGCAATTAGTAGTTCTGGCACTGAACTATATTCAACCTGAGCAGCATATTCTAGGTTACAGAAGACCTAGAAATATGGCTCAACCAATCATCTGTAAAGTTTTATTTTCTTAACTTCGATGGCTCTATTTATAATTCATTTATTCACCTACCTCAGTGGATTGTGGCTTTAAGGAGCATAGTTAAGCTTCTCATGTATCATGTATCTGCTACGTTGGATGAAAGATAAAACGCCTCCACTCACATCCAATCATCATCATGGCCACAGCAAAGATTTTCTCTACGTCTGTCGTCGGGGCGATGTTACCGAAGCCGATGCTCGTCAAGCTGGTCATGGTGAAGTACAAGGAAGTGATGTAGACAGAGGACTTGTTTGGCCCACCCTCCCACTCGCCTGAACCGCTGGCATTGAAGTGGTACGGTGTGCCCCCCGTCTCAGCCAGGGTGTAGAGCCAACTGTCCATGCGCACGATGTTGTTTCTTTCATCGATAAGCTCGTAATCACCAATGCTGTACCTGGTGTGTGGACAGGGCAGGAAACGCAGGAAAGAATGAATCAGTTAAGTATTAGACATTTTATTTCACACTTTATTATTTCAGACTTCTAGATTGTGAATCTTATTGAACAGTTGCAGTGAGGAACTGAAAATGGGTGGCACGCTTTGTAAGTTTAAATCAAGACCAGACAAGAGTCCCCAGCCATGCTAACAGCTGTGTGAGGCTGTACTGTGCTAACATTAGCTAATTATCACTAAACACAAAGCACGCTGAGGGTGATGGGAACACCATTAGTGTATTTTGTCATGAATCAAAGTATTGATATGAATGCCTGTGATAAATTTCATGGCAATCAATCCTAGAAGAAAAGTCAGAGGATCACCAAAGTCAGTACGATTCATCCTGTGGGAAACGTTCATGTCTGTATAACATCTGGTGCCAACTGATGGTAGATATGTAGATAGATAGAACTGCTTGTGGTGCTACAGGAAAGGTCATTCTGTTTGTTAGTGTAATTCACACCCCCCCCAAAAAAAAATCTATTTAATCTACACCCGATTTGAGTCAGCTATCTTTTTGGAGAAAGCCTCAGAGATTAAGAAAACAATCAGAATCTAAATTAGGTGAATCTGATGATGCAGCAAACATCACCTTGTTGTTTTCCTTCCTCCTTTCCGTTTCTTCATGTGTTGAACATTCAAAAGGAATTGCTCGTATCTGTTGTGTAACGCATCGGCACAAGCCTTTTTGCTTGTGACCCTTCACCACAGGATGCATGTCTCTCAGCAGTAAGCACTTTTTCATCTGAATCAATTTTTAGAGGCCTGAGGAGGTAAAACTCGTCGGTTTTTCACAAGAAAACAACCAAAAAAGAATTCTGTGTAACAGGATTTAGATTTCTCATTGACTAACCTGGTGATCATGATTGATAATGGTTTAACTTCTCAACTCGACGCTGCAGCTCGGCGTGTGACCATGGCAACCACAGGAACCACACTGATACAGGAGCTATTTTTATTGGTATCTGGACCTGGTACTGGAGCAACACCAGCTTCATTCATTCAGGTTTGACTATACTGTCTGGGCCAATAAGCAATGTTTATGATATTGGTTAGAGCCTCTTGTGGGCTCCCGACTCCTCAGTTCGTGCACCAAGACACATATTTGAAATATTTGCATATTAACATTGTTTGTGGACGGACATAATGTTCTGGTTGATGTTTTCTTTTGATTATGAATATATTACTAGGAGATGTCTTGTAATCCTAACAAATAAAACAGTCAACTGGGTGTGAGTTTGGAGTGTGGTTTTGTACAGCTGGAAATACATCATAATATAAAAAAAGAAAAAACATCTGCAAAGGAAAAAGTGGTGTTTATCATAAACTATCAAACATATTTTCAATGATTTCATGTATTATTTCTTAAGTTGTCATAATGGCATCTGTGTCAGTCTCTTTCTGTGTGTGTGTGTGTGTGTTTAGATATTCTCATAAACATAATAAATCAAGCACAACACACGATGGAAACTTATTGCTTCCACCACACTTTCCCCCTGTAGAGTAGATGATCTGATTAGACTTTGGAGGCCTGCGCTCCATAAATTTGCATATTGATGAGGAAAAACTAATTCTCTTGAAACCACCATAACTCTTTCTGGCTTTAAGGTACAAAATACATACAGTTTTAATGCACGAAAACAAGCATGTTGACAAAAAATAACAGCTAATTAATGCATTAATTAGCTTAATCAATGGCCTCATTATATTAATTGGCTCTGCTATTAATGTATCACACTGCTGGCAGAACGTAGCAGTCAGTCTATCAGAAAGTGTTATGTAATTTATACCCACAAGTACAGAAACTCTTCCCAAAATGTCACGTTTGTCTGTTTTTATTCCTTTTTTGACAGATGTATGAATGTAAATTTAAAATCCTGATAATTCTGTATATAATATATTGACATGTAATTGCAGGAGACCAACGGGGTTTGATGAAAGCTACCATGTGAAAAATAATAATAAAAATTGAACGTACCAAATGCAGGCCAGCCAGTGGGCCGCCAGTCCAAAGACACACACCAGCAGGACCAGTACAGCCGCCCCGTACTCGATGTAGTGATCCAGTTTACGGGCAACCCGACCCAGACGGAGAAGCCGGACCACCTTCAGGGAGCTGAACAGACTGCTGATCCCCTGAAACAGGGATGGAAGAGGAGAGAGACAGAAAGACATCAGAAACAATAATTATAGAAAAGGTTTAAATGGTTGAAGTTTGTGATTTACAGTGAATGTTACCCAAAATAAGCACTATATGGACATTTAATACATGGTTTCTAACACACTACAATGCAATTATAATTGATCCTATCCAGACATATTTCATAGTATTACTACTTTGTTTATAGGACCACACCAGACTCCACTTATGGGTGCCCAGAAGAGGAGTTACAAATACATTAATAAACACTTACATCTGCTTACAGCGACATTATAGTGTCTTACAAACCATTTACTAAAAGTTTACATAATGTTTATAAATGCTAAATGGGGCTTGAAGTAAAGTGTTGCCTCATACACTATTGTTTCATATATTATTCATGCTTTTATTATTCTATTTCACTATCTACCTCTATTTACCTCTTCCAGTATTTCATTGGAATTAATGCCCTCTGAATAAAATTAACTTTGATGGCTCTTTGTCTAAAGAAACACTGTGCAAGACCCAATATGAGGTACACAAAATATGATATGTAGTATTTTATAGTATATATACTATATATATATATATATAGTATATAGTATACTGTATATAGTTTTTTTGCTGTTCACTTATTCATAATGAATCTAAACTTTAAAACTTGAGATTTAGCAAACCGTAGTAAAAGGTAAAAACTGCTAATCAACGTTAATAATCTGCCTCAAAAAAGCTTTCACTTTCTCTCTAAATGTTCTTTCTCACAGTAGCATTGACACCCACTGTTGCATTTGCTCAGGATCCGACTCCCACATCAGAAACAAAACAATCTGTGGCATAATCTATCAGATCACTGTGAAGAACAGCTGTTCAAGAAAAACAATCACTTTAAAGAATCAACATGAAAGCGTATGAAGCCATCTCAGTGCCACAGTAAATGTGATAACAGCAAACACAGAATGTACAAACAGGATGAGGAAAAACACAAGACACAAAGTGTTAACATACGCTGAGTTGATTTTTAAAACATTCCTGAGCAACGTTATGAAGTTTTACAACTTCTAGCGGTTGCATAACCAGCGGCAAAATGTCTACTCAGCTCAAATGTATATTGAAACACCCACTCAGTGTCAAACAGACAATCCCATCAGTTTGCTGGTGGTATTCTGTCTGTGTGTGTGTGTGTGTGTGTGTGTGTGTGTGTGTGCTGGGAGGAGTATTGATTTAGCTAATGTGCTGTGGTCTGCAATCCGAGTACAACTGCAGCGCTCGCTGTCACTTGATCTGATCTAGCTGCCTGCCAGACACCTCAGCTTCTCTGAAATCACTTTACAGACTGGAACTCCAACACAATTTAATTATCAGTACAATCATGCTTTTGAGTTCTGCTGCAACCTCTACAAACACAAGTTGGGAGAAAACTCATCACTGAAGAGACTGCATTATAGGAATAGTTTTGGGTAATACATTTGTTTGCTTTCCGGCCCCACTAAAGATCATCGGTTAATAAAATTGATCTCATTTGTTTGATTGTGACACAAACAGAAATGAAAGGACGTCAATTTGTGGTTTCACTGATTAATTACATGCTATCTGTTTCCCCCTTCTGTCAGTCTTAAGCTAAGCTAGGCTAAAATGGCCGTGAGATGAAAAGGTCAATACCACTCTCACCTGTGCGCCAAGTATGGAGCCTGAGCCGACAGGTGATTAGCACAGGTTAGCATAAGCTCTGGAATCTGGAGGTAAAGACTAGCTTTCTCTAAAGTTCAAAAGTAAATCCACCCACACCTCTAAAGCTCACAAATTACAACAACGTATTTGGTTCGTTTAATCCATACACAGAGATGAAAAAGACAGATTTATTAAACATGCTAGATTTGACCTTTATGCTAAATTAGGCTAAGTGGCCTGACTGGGGTTGTTGTGATCACAGAATTGGTATGCGTCTCATAGGCCCCTAGAAGCCCCTTTGCTTATTCACTTTCTTGTTGAGAGTGTGATGAGAAGATTGATGCCTTGTTTCTGTGCTTCCAGAATAAAGCTAGAGCCATGAGGCGATTAGCTTAGCTTAGCATTACTGGGAAACAAGGGGAAACAAGTCTATCTAAAATGCTTTATCGGGTAGAATTCTGTCATGATAAATTATTAATTTTACTTAATATAGTAAGTCCAGTACTTTCTGGAGTGCAAGAACTTTGGTTTTCATAAGCTGACATGTTTTATAATGTCCAATATTAATAATTAAAGTCACAGATTTCAGCTTCTGACACCCACTTTGGCCCAGTTGGCCACATAGGAAACTAAAGAAAAGATGCTGTCAAAGGTGGCTAAAAGCAAAAAGGTGGTCCTCATAATGCACAGCACACTATGTTCAAAACTCCCTCTGTTCAAAGCATATTTTCAATGCCAGGATGACTTTTATTTTGAAATGTTAACTGTATCACATTGCCGCAGTCAATTTGTCACAAATGACGTGTTATTGCTGATGTGAGGACTGAATCAGCTCTCATGCAGCTTTAATGACGCCATTATTCATTTCCAAATTGTAGAACACAATCCGATCGTTGTTGTCTCCTGGCAATGACAAGCTTTAGCATGAAAAAAAAAAAAAACAAGCAGCAGAAATCTTATCTTGCTTTCTGCGACATTTATTTCAAGCATAGATGCTTCTGCTGTCACACTCTCACCGAGCACCACAGCTGAAACTTCCATGCGGGAATGAATGTCACGGGAAATGTGGAGAGTGTGCGTCTGCTGTCAGAGTTTGATGGAGAGATTATGTAACGTGTTCGTCGGGTGAGCATGTGTGTCTACAAGTAAAAAATGAAACACAAAACTGTTCATTGTCATATTCTAATCAAACTGAAGCCTACTTGAGTGACAGCTCGGTGGTTCCAATTCTTCCCATCGCGTCCCATGCATGAATACAGGCAGAAGAGGAGGGGGCGAGGGGGCATGCAAACAGAACGGAGGGATGAGAAAGAAGAAAAAACAAAAACGAAGCACAAGTAAGAGAGAAGACACTTGATCAGTAGTAAGCGATGAATAAACACATGAGAAAAATCGATATTCAATAAAAGGTTTTCAAATAAAAAGGAACGTAAAGAACAACCTTCCCTGTGTTTGTAAAGCATGTGCAGTATGACCAGAGCTGAGCATGCACTTTGTCAGCTTCTTCCTTAAACACTTGCACAGTAACACGAGAGTGTTGTTGTTGTTGTTGTTGTTTTGGGTTATCAGTCATTAGAAACTGAAATGGCACAACGACTATGAGGTTCAGTCAGTCTCGAGGTGACGTACGGCGCTTTAAGATTGCCAAAAATAACTCTGACAGCCGCTCCTCGTTAATGATCTCCCCTTCCCTATTTGGAAACCTGTTGGGGAAAACAGCCATCAAAGTTATTCATGTCAGTCGTTAGGGTCTGTGGCAGCAGCAAGATGTTTCTGTGCCGCTTTAATAACACGGGCAATTGTTTCCTCGCTCTCATTTACCCTTGCCACGGATTGCCTCAAAGCAATTTGGAGCGAATTGGAGTCACTGAGTTGTTGCAGAGGCACGCTGGAAGATGATCCTGGAAGTGGACGGTCAAAGCTCTGTTGTCGATTTACAGCAAATGTGTCCAGAACCTTATCATGGGCGAAATGCACGCTTGAACCTCACTGGAAATATAAAGCTAAAGTATGACGCTGTGCTGTAAAGTGTAGGGATTTTCTTTTTCTTCAATTAATTTAATTATTTTTCAATTTAGGCAAGGCTGGTGAATTGCTTGCTCTGCCAGTCCAAAATCCCCCCCAAAACTGTTTGGCATTTTGGCTTGATAAAAAACCTAAATAATGAATAATTTAGTTAACTTCATTCAGTGTAGCGTCTAAATAATCTCTGTTCATGGGATTTGTTGACAAGAAGAAAACACATAAAACATGTTACAGGATAAAGCTGATGATTTATCTTTTATTTTCAACAGCTTTTCTGACAAACTAACAATCTATCCTGCTGACAAGTGTGTGTGTGTGTGTGTGTGTGTGTGTGTGTAGCCAAAGCCTGATATAGCTTCATTCAGCCTGGTGAAGCTTAATCTTTAGTCAAAAAACTTTTTTAGAAGGAATAGGCTGCATTGTGAACAAACTCATTTAATATATAGGGATCTCTATCTGTTTTATTAATTTAATTAAAAAGCTATTTTGGGCAATTTGTTTTCTCTGGCTGTGCAATGCATGATGGTAGTTAGCTCTCAAGTTAGTAAATATTAACATTTTATGTTGCATTGTGGGATATTTTCAAGAGATGTAATAAAGAATTATTTGAATTATTGAATTATGGATTAATCTGTCCATTACTTTCTTGGTTAAAAGTAATGTGTGGAGTTTTTGACCTCTAGTAGCGCTGTGGAGACAATACATATTCCTGCCAAAGGTGTCACAGTAGTTCACTGACTACAGGTGGCGCTGACACGCCAAGATATGCACCAAAGGCAGGAAAGAGTAGACTGCTAGCAAGTAAACATGGATTTATACAATGCAGGTTTCGCAAATGTTTTTATGAGGAAGGAAATGCATTGATTAAGACACAGACGTAATGAACGAGCAACAGTGTGCCTTTTTTAAGTAAATTCATTTTAGATGTTTTTTGGGGATAATTAATAAGAAGATCAAATAACAAAAGGTTGTTGTTTTCCCCTTCTGCTGACCCCTGACGGATTCTGCTCCGTCCACTTGAACTTGTCAGCGTTTAGGATGCTGAAGCGCTGAAAGACTAGAAAGGGCCAAAATGCTGGACCTGCAAATACAAGTCAGTGCTCGCGGCCCACCAACAAGCCTCTTTATTAAAGGATTACCACAGAATTTCACATTACCTTGTACTGTATGTGCTCCCCGACGGCCCCCGAGAGCCGACACACAGTGTGCTGCTCGATGTGTGACGCACAGCGCCGTTAAATGCTATCACAGCATTTTACACAGCCACGTTGTCGCAGTAACACACACACACACACACACAGCATGATACGTAACATGCACACACAGGCACACACAAACACACACACAATAATGCTTTATTATAGAAAGTGCTGGACCCTGAGGCTCCGCTTAATCAATGTGTGTGTGTGTGTGTGTGTGTGTGTATGAAAAGGGATCTCCAGGAAGATTTGGACCTGATTCAGCAGGATGTTTTGTCACTAGATTTAATCAGCAAACACATTCAATAGTTTAACATGTAAGTAGTCTGTAAAGTTATTTTTTCTCCTCAGTGAAACTAAATTGATGTCACAACTGCACAACAAATACACAACCTGTGTTTCCTCTGTCCATAGAGAGGGACAGACCATACAGTTTAATGTATTTACATATATGGGTGATAAAACTGTAATTTCTCCAGTTAAAAGTGACAAACTCAAAATGCCTTGAATCGAGGCACGTTTTCCCCCGATTCCGTTCTTTTGTCAGCTGTCGTGAGGTGTTAATGGTTTTAGGCCGTCAGTGACACAGCAGAGGATTCAAGAGAGCCTCAGTTTAATAGCGTAATGCTCCCTTGCCCAATTAAAAACGTGCCAATTATCTCAAGATCCTGTGATAGCTCTCCAGCAAACACTCCTCATTATGGTCGAACATTTATAAATTCACAAACAAGCATATTATTATTCTGCTCATTCCAACTCGTCACTATACAAAACAACCCGTGAGCAGGATCTGGGGCACAGTGGTTAAAAAATGTGGTTGAGTGCCTGCGTGGACTCCTAATAACCTGATCAATCACCTTAGAAATGATCACCTCTAGGATTTTAACTCAGTTCAGTGGCCAAAGGCTGAGCAGACAGAGCAATAGTACAAACTTTCCAACTTGTTAACATTTAGATAAATCTATTTTTGTCGACAATCACCTAAGACGTAGAAAAGCAGCAAATCGTCACATCTGACGAGCTGGAACAAGAAGATATTTGTCATGAAGGCTTCGATTATCGATTATGAAAAAAATAGCTGATTTCTTTCAGTCGACTATTCCACGATTAATCGCACCCAGTCGTTTCAGCTCTGTGTACTAATGCCAGCACAAACACAGAACCGCCGCACTCACCTCATCGACATTCTCGAAGGCGTTGATGACGTCGTACGGCAGGCAGGACAGCAGGTCGATAACAAACCAGGTCTTCAGGTAGTTCATTCGAATCAGCTTGGGGTCGGAGATGACCTCGCCGGCGGGTCCGACGAAGGTGGTGTGGAAGTTTAACACGATGTCCACCAGGAAGATGACGTCCACGATGCTGTCCACCACCAGCCACGTCACGTAGCTCTGCTTCATCTTGAAGGAGACGTTGTAGGGAACCATGATGGCTGTGTAGAAGGTGAGGATGAGGATGACCCAGTCCCACGTGGTCTTGAAGAGGCAGTAGTGCAGGATGATGTGAGGAGGGGTTTTGGGGGTCTCCTGCTTGTACTGAGGCAGGATGTCTGAGCCGAGCTGCAGTACCTGCCAAAAAGCAGGGAGTCAGGAAAACTCAAACACAGATGGACAAATTAATATACACAGCAGGAGACCAAAAATACTGCAAAAAAACTCTTTGTTGTGTTGTGTTGTCCTGACGGTGGCGACAGCCCAGCAGCTCATAAGAAGTCTTAGAAGTTGACCTGATCTAAACGACTCCTGTTCACAGTTGCTCAGTGCCCAAAGTTTGTTCTCCAGTAGATAAAATGTATCCTCCATACCTCAGCTAAGCGGGAGTGCTTGTGGACATTCTCTCCTTTGTGAACTGTGGGCTGCAGCTGTTGTAAGACTCCTCGACTGCTTGTTAGAGCTCGAGTCAGTCGGGCAAACTTTCCCCAGCCTGCGGATTGTAAACACACACAGTTTGCTCAATCTTTAACATGATGATTTCAAGTTTCCTTGTACTGGATATTTACTGGTGGGAGTTGTGAAAATACTCTTAGAATCAGGGTCTGGAATGTAATATAATATATATACTTTTATCAGTGCAACTGCTAAGGACTTGATAATTACCAATAACCTAGATTATTGCATGTATTGCATCGACAGCTTCAGGTTTGTGTTTGGATAAATTGACGATATCTGACTGACTTTATCTGGAATGTTGCAGCTGAAAAAACACCCTGATGCAAGAAACACATGTTATCTGGATAATATATATATATATATATCTGGACTTGTAGCTAAGGAGCAGTAATAAGCTGTTTGGGGTGTTGTTTTGGGTTTCTGGGTTGTGAAAAATCAATTTAAGTTGTAAAGCCCGGTTTATATCCTACTCTATATCCCTAACCCTTAAGGTCAAATAGAGATTGTGGTTGTTGTTCAAAAAATAAAACACCGACTGTTTTAAAACCCAGTCAGACACATCTATCCACCCCGAACTCCACCTAATACCTAACACGAAACAAAAACCCCACATTACTTTTTCATTTGCTACTAAACACTGTACAAATGTAAATGAATAATACTGTTACTGCTGAGACCAGTCCTAATTTAGCTTGTGTGGGGCCACTGCATCTTATGTCTTCATAGGATTATTTACCTAACTACAGTCCCCACTGTTTTTGTTGCCTGCAGGCCACGTCCCAGTTAAGAGAGAGGGTCCAAGCTAAAGTCTCTACTGATGCTGAGGCCCGAACCACAATCTCAGTTTCATGATAAATCCACATCCTGTTTATGTCAATACTGCTTGTTTGTAGCCGCTCACTTGAACTAACGCCTTCTCACGTTCATTCTATTTTGTCTGTCTTCAGAGGTTGTACAGTCCAGTGAATTATTTGCTCTGTTGTGTGCTGATAACCATCATGATGGGCTGCGTATTTGACTGAGTGGGTACTTGCCAGAGCAAATGCACAATGCACGGGGTCGAACGGTGATCGCTGGCAGACTAATGTTATCTCTGCCTCTCACATTTCATATTAAAAAAACGTTTTAGATCACACGTGTCTGCCACGCAACGTGAAACAGATTTAAATGGATTTTATTTGGTCATTTGATTCCCAGTTACGGACGCTGAAGTAGACTTAACTCTCACTGGCAGCTCCAGTAAGGCATCCTTATGCATAGAAGGCATGACGTTGAACAAATTAAAACCGCTGGCTCTAACCTTTGGAAGAATCGTCTTCGATGGGCTGTTTAAAGGCGGTGATGTCACTGAACGTGCAAAGAAACAAGACCACTTTCTCTTGTTCATTTCGAATCGGAGCAATCTTCACAAAAAACCAAACAGGCGTCCCTGAAAGTGAAGAAACAACACCACACACATTAAGCTGCATCATCTGCTTGTATTTAGAGGAAATGACACCGAGTGCACGTATAGCAGAAATCTTGATGGCAAAGTGTAATCTGAAATGTTCTGGACACCTGCGAGCAGAGGGAGGTTAGACCTGCAAGTGGAAACAGCATCACATTTTTCTGGGGAAGGTTTCTCTGGTCTGGCTCCCAACCAATTAGCACATCTCTACAGAGGTAGAAATGTTCTGCGATGTCTTTGAACTCGGCTGTATGTTACAGAGGCTCTGAATACATTTGCATGACAAGAGAGTGGAACTTCCCTCTTCTCGCTTTCCTCACATGTTGCGTCGCTACTTACTGTTCTTCTTGTACATCAGTATTTCAAACGAGTTCATCTCGTAATTCTCGAATGTTAGTCGCACTTTTTCCGTCGTGTCCTTGTCCGTGAGCTCCCCGTACATGAAGCTGGAAAACACAAAGCAGAGATAACTATTTGAATATTTAAAAGACGGCGGTGCGTTGGACGAGCAGGCTCGTTCTTGCACTGAAGAGTGCTGAGGAAGGCTCGACTGGGTGAATATCTTAGCGTGTTAGTTGTCAAGTATTCCCTGGTTACGTTGTGGTGTTTTGTTCCGTTCTCCTTTGTTCTGTTCTCACCTTTTCATGTCAGTGTTCTGAACTTCAGTATCATGTCTTCCCCATGATTTCCTTTTAAATGTGTGTTTATTTATCAAGAGTTACACCTGAACTGTGCAGACCAGCTCCTGATACTACTTACAGGTCTCTAGAGAGGAACACTGCAGAATTAGGCTGTATTAAATATAGAGTTGAAGTAGATTAAAACTTATTCAAATGAATCCTGAAAGCATAACAAATGATAAATGCAGTCTGGTGTCTAATTGGCCAAATGCAAAATACATCCCAAAAACAAATTAAACCTGAAGATGGGTCAAGCAGCCATGAGCACATTTAACCATGCTGCAGAGACGTTCCTCTCACTTTGTTACTGCCACCCTCAGTGGCAGCGTGTTCCAGCATGATCTAAATATAACTGAATTTGTTATGAAATACAAAAGAAAGGCTAAATATAATGAGACTACTGCTTGATATCACTGATGACTGTCCTCTCTCTCTCTCCTCCTCTCTCTCGGGGGCCGGGAGGAATGTGAATTTATTTAAAGAAAAATACTTTAAGATGCTTCTTCAAATGACTTTCTTGTCATGCGTCAATGTGTGTTTACGGGATTCACTATAGAAAGAAAACATATACATAACTGAATAGACAAACTAAGAGCAGCTGGGATGGAAATACCATCTCTGATCCACGCACATCTACAACGAAAGCAGCTCAGATATCAGACTTTTTACACTCACACTGGGGACATAAGCATACATTTTATGTTTGACTCATCCTCAGAAACATCAAACATCCACACTCTGAATGTTTTATGGCCTCATAACCAGACGCATGAACACCAAACTGAGGACCAAATGATTAAAGGCAGGCCTATACAGGAACATTTTAAAAACTAATGAAAGGGGGTGGTGATGCCTAAACTGTCATCACATAAAGAACAAACTAACCCACTATTCAAAGTATAGGTTTTATGAACTTGAGACTATTTTAAAGCAGAAAAGGACAATATGATGCATGCATGCTGCTGCTCCTGCTGTATACGAAAAGTGCAGAGATAACTGTGTTATGATATGGCGCTATATAAATAAAACTGAATTGAATCAGTATCTACAGGTGAGGGTGATACAATTACTGTTGCAGGTATTTGGTCATAAACCAAAGTGTTGAAGTGAAGGGATCACCAAACTATTCCAACTCATCCTCTTGGGAAAATGAATATCTGCACCAAACTTCATGACAGTCCATCCGATAGTTTCAGTAGCGATGAGATACTGACATGTTGTCAAATCTGGTACCAAGCAAACATCTGTTATCTGCTCCACAGAAGCTCTTGTTGGTCTGTTTTCTGAAGGCGCACTATTTGTTACAGCTGTTTTGTGATTGCTTTTATTTGTGATTTGTTCATTTAGTTTTGCTAACCAAGCTAGCAGTAACTTACTAGCTGTATGAGGCTAATGTGTTGCTAATGCGACATTTATGTGTTGCACTGCTATGAAAACTTTATGTGGACCTATGTTCACTGGTACTACTAATTTATTTTCACAATACCTTTGGTTTAGCTCTTATTTATAGAACCTCATCGTTTTCTGATTTGTAATTCCTGTCATTTGATCTGTTGTTTCTTCTTCCAGATCCCCAATGGCTTCCAATAAAAAACTACAACTCAGTCATTTACTGGAATTCATGATTGTTTTCTTTCTACAAAACCAGTAAAACCAGATTGTGAATACAGTCAGAAGATTTTAGGTCTGTTTACCCTCCTCTTACAAGCCTTCACTACATTTAGCAACCGAAAAATAAACCTAAAACAAATCGTCACGCAATCTGTTCAATATTTGTATTGGCAAGTGTTCTGAAGCTTATGCTTAGGGACCCAAGGGTCTAAATCAGTAATAGCCGCAGTGCTGGCTGTGACAAACACCATCTCCCACAACAGACGAAATCTCCCACGGTTGTCAAATCTGGCAGCACCAACTGTTTCCATGTGATCCTATTAATATTGTGGTTACTGACGTGCTCATTACTGACACAAAGCAGCACGAGTCCAGAGCCTGTTCACTCGAATAGGAATACGGCTCAGTTGCTTTTTATTCCTTTATGCGGACACCCCGGGGGACTCTGCTCACCGTTGCAGTCAGTTATGTGGAAGCAGTTTCAGTTGTTACAACCTGATTACATCACTGATTGGTGTCCGCGTTATCCGGTTTCTAAATAGAGAAAAATAATCTGCCAAACTGTCTTAAAATATGTGTATACCATTTTAATTCCAACTTTGAGTGGTATTCTCATTCACTTGGACAGCATAGCAGAATATGTTCTTATTTTACTATCATCTGCTGAGATGCTCTGCTGAAGGCAATTGGGAGATGTAGTCGATTCAGTGTCTCCTCACAGGTCTGGTATAAAGAAACACCCATGAGAACTAGAAAACTGAGCTCCCCATACTGTCGGTATTGACCCTGTGGAGGAGCCTCACCTTCATTATCACTAGAGGTCACAACCCAGAGCTAATACTTGTACTTGACGTTTGAAGACGTATTCATCAAAAGCTTGGTGGTTCCTCGTAGCTCAGCCTTATAACCATGCAAGTTGGCGACACGTTGGTCCAGACTGAAATATCTTAACAACAAATTAAAGTAATTGCCATGATGAATTGTATTAATAAACCTTTCATCTAGTGTCGTCATCAAAATGTTTGCCCCGTACTTAAATACCTGCACAAACTATGACATCCCCATCAGCCTCGGCTGTATTTTGTATTTAGTGCTAATTAGCAAACTTTAGGAACTAAACTAAGATGATGAAAGTGGTCGACATGTACCTTCTAAACATCCGACTGGTTAAATCTAACATTGTGAGCATTCTGACAATAGCATTTACCTCAAAGCACAGCTGTGCCTATGTCCAGCAGTGGACTCTTCTCTGTCTTCTTCTTTAACTCAACAGACAGACTGACTGCTATTTGATTTAAGAATAAAAGCTCAAATGTTTTTCAAACTCCTCCTCTCAACCTAATTGCTAATAAATTAGGCAAAAGAATAAAATCTGAAAACACTGCACATGGGTGCAATGGTGGCATGTAGTGACAATTTGCAGCATAGTCCATTATTCCCTTTTCACTTAAAATAAGCCAAAATGTTCATTAACAAAGTCAAAAACAACAAACACGAGCACGGACACCACCGCGGGGGAACGACACGGAGCATGGTCAAATGTATACGCCTGCACCTGAATACATTATCCTCCTCAAATACGTTTTTCAACCAGTGACCTCAAAATAAGGATGCTCAGCCTGGCGGTTCGAGGTGTAAATACAAATACACACAAACAGATACATGGGACGACTACAAAACAAGCCCATTGTATTTTCAGAGAAAACAATATCAAACCACCACAAACCTTCCTAAAATCACTGCAACAGCCCTTTTCTTTATGATGCAGAACATACTTGCAAAGAAAGGCATCCTCTCTCTGACTGTAGTGTAACTGCAGCGACAGCATGACAGCATAGCTTTGCCAGCCAACATTAACAACATTACCAAGATAGCTGTAGCCATAACGAGTTCTTGCAATGTCACCGGATAATGTTTTTTCTTTCACACAAAAAAATATCTGTCAAAAGAATTCAGACTATGCCAAAATAATAACTTATATATAGTTACATCTTCGTGGTCTCAGGTTATGGAGTTCCTGTAATTGATATATATTGATATACAAATACGTGAATAGATTTATGAAACAAACATCTTACCTCCTTAGAATTTGAAGGCTTTAATCTTAACAAACGTACACTAAGACACATAGAGCCTCTTGCCTACCTGCAGGTGCTGCTTTTCTGCATCACCTCTGCTCTGTGGTACCCCGACAACTTGCAGAAACCATCATTGCTGTAGACGATGGGCCAGTCCACTATTTGAGCGTTTCCCAGGACAAAGTTGGTGTCTGTTTGAAAGTAAACGGGGAAAAATGGGGCAAATAACTTCAGCGGTTGCAGTATTTTCCTAAAAACAACAATAAATAAATACTTGAACTATGGTTTGGGTTGGGAAAAGGTTGAGGCCTATTAGATTTAAACTAAATCAACATCATGGATTTGGTGGAACTGCAACTGAAACAATTTGCAAAGAAGTAACAGTAATTCAAATAATGTCATTTTACGGCAAAAGTACATTGGAAATTACATTTTTATGTTTCTTTACTTGAACATTTTAT
This sequence comes from Nannoperca australis, assembly GCA_036023655.1. Lineage (NCBI taxonomy): Eukaryota > Metazoa > Chordata > Actinopteri > Centrarchiformes > Percichthyidae > Nannoperca > Nannoperca australis. Next base: position 45,774 of record JAVQJD010036108.1, read on the forward strand.
AGAAAATCAAGTATTGGTGTTCAGAAAAATAGCTAAACGTCTCCTTCAATGGACAAGAAATGCTCTACTTAATAGAGTCTCAACAAAGATTTACAGGGACATTTAGGATTAGAGCGCTTCAGCAGTTACACTGGGCCAGTGTTGGGCAGGTCATTTTAAATGTCAGCTGGCAATCAGTGACTTACACAGAGACGGAAAAATGGAGCTTATTGCCTCACCATGGCCTCTAAACCTGGAATATGATTTTATACTGTATGTGTTTTAAACACATTTCTTGTTAAAAAATGTGTTTGTCTTGTAACGTTTCCACCATCATTAAAAATATTGACTAACCCTGCTTTTAAGAGCTGAGACACTTAAAGATTTTCATTAGTGTCCATAATGGTCTACGGCCCATTACACACTCCACACAGGGCGCATAATACACAAGGTTCTTGCTTACGTCAAAAATGATCCAAATATCTACTCCTTTGACTACTTAATTAGTAGTTGCTTAGTTAGCAGTACTTTGTGTACAAGAATACCTTGTGTTGTCTTTCTGTGTGTTGCTGCGTGTGTGAAAGGCTTAGTTAGGCGTTTCACAGGTGAAAACAGGGAGTAAATGTGTTTATCATTAAATGGTCCAATTTATAGATAGTGATTATTATGATGAAGTATTCCTCGTTGGCAAGTACAGTCTAACAAATATTAAAAGTTTTTAAATGTCATGGAAAACAGAGTAGATTAATTTTCATATGGCATATTTAGCATATTTAAATGTTAGCTAAACGTATTAATGTTAATAAACCAAAATAATCATTGAGTTAGATGTACATTTTTAATGGTCTATTTCACTTCCATTCTTCTTCTTCTTTTTTTTTTACCTCAGTGATTTTATAACTAACATTCACATACATAAAGGATAACGCAGGTGTTTTTCATTTTAACAGCTGTCTTTTTTAGTGAGTGATTTAGAAAACATGCAAATGTTTGCACTGTGTGGTATTTGCTGTGGAAAAACGTGCAAACTCCTGCTTGAACTTAAAACAAATGGCTGCAAATGTTCTGTATGTAGCCATTTGTTTTAAAATGACAAAGTCATTTTAAATGCAAAAACATACATTATTGAGCAGATTATGAAAACGATTTGAACATGAAAACAGGCCATAAATTATGGGCTTTGATTTGTAAGAAGAAAATAAGTGTCATGTTTAAATATATAATAATTGAACTTTAACGACAATTGTGCAAGACTTTATTAGACATGATCACTAATTTGTATATTTTGACATTTTATATCAACTTAAAACGTGCAAAGCAATGTGCATAAAAGGCAACGGGAATCACAAAAACAATGCAAACAAAAGCAAAGTTTTGTTCCATAGCTGGGATCCAAAACTAACATATTACAAACTATGGATAGTTTTTCTGGATTATTTTTGACATAATATTAAAAGATACTGTCAAAGAAAAACAATCTTAAATATATCCACGTAAATTTGGCAAAAGGTGAAAAGGAGCAGATGGAATAGTTTTGAATGGGACAGGAGAAGTGATGATAATTGGGGATAACATATAATAAATAAAACTCTGTATGGAAGATCTCAAAGCAAACCACTCGGACACAGACAACAACGTGACGACACAGGGTGAAAGAGCAGGAGGGGGAATTAAAAACACCTGGCACAAAATGCATACAGAAATGCTATTTTTATACCAAATATAACACAAACACACACACACACACAAAATATTACATATTAAAAAATAAAACACATTGAAATGACAACTAAAAGCATGAGAATATTGATAGAATATGATGCACGAGACGTTCCATGCCAACGTGTTATTTTACAATGATCAGACAAACGTTAATCTTGTAAGTAAAGAACCATAAAATCCAAAGCTCTATGGTTGTTATTTGCCCTGGATTTGTTAATTTAGCCTACTGCCGTGTTGCAGAAGATTTCTCACAATCATTTTTTAAATCTCAACACGTCTAATTAGTTAAGTGCTTTGTAAATTAACAGCATTTGGTATAGAACATGTGGTGGTACATTACAAAGAAATAGATACTGTAAGGAAAACATAAGCAGCACACCAAACTAAACTTTATAGTACCTGTCTGTCTATGTGACAGTGTCCAAACTGAAATTTTTGAAAAGGAAAGAAGGTTAACAGATTACAGTGAGAAACATCTGTTGAATGTCAGACAGAAAAAAACAAAAAAGATGGGAAGTGTCAAGCAAAAGAGAGACACAGGTGGTTACAATGCAGCTGTGAATTTTGCAATTTTCACTGTGTTGCTCTAACTTGAAAGGATGCCACAAGCTAAAAACATGAGTTTGATAACAGAAATATGTATGGCAGCTAAAGAAACACATACGCATTACAGACATAGGTGAGCTATGCTAATTAAAGCTGCATTCATCATTCACTAAGGGGCAAATAAACCCAGAAATAAGCTGACAGACACAGCTAGCTTAATTGTTGCGGCTAACACGTTAGCATACAGTTCCTTACGCACACATCCAGCAGACTTGGAGCTACTTAATTCATGTGGAGTTATGTTTCTGTCCTTCACATTAATATAAATCAAATTTCCCCTCTACGTTTAGCTTTGCTTTAGTCTCTACCAACTTCTGAGAGAAACATCTGGCTCTTTAGCTACTAATATATTATTTAGCTAACGTCATTTGTACAGCGTAGGCTACAGTAGGTATGTGTTTGTTTGCTGTAAAAAACTAAACTAAATAATGAGCTAAACTATGCTAAGAAATCTCCATAGAGCCACAAAGTTCAACATTTTTCCTACAAGAAGATGTTGTCATTGAATTTGTTGTCTAAAATATTGATTAATGCAGCTTTAAAGGACCACATAAATAAATAAATGGCTATAAACCTTTTTCTTGACAGACATGTCATAGCAAAAACAGTTAGCACAGGTGTGTGACAGTTAGGGGGAGTTATACTTCTCCATTGCAGTATATATAGATTTATAGTATTTTTATAGATCTATATATACTGTATACTTTATAGATGTATGTACTTTCAAAATAAAAAAGCTCTATTATTCACTCAATATAGATATATGACAACAAAACACAATTAAACATCCTATATGACATAAGAAAGAAATGTTACTGGAAACATTTAAAGCAAGTTTAAAAACAGATGCGAGGACTTTTACTGAAATTATCTCACTACTAAAAGTGAGAGTGTAGACATGCAGTTTTTTCTGATTGGTTTAGTGACACAAGTACAGTGTGTTTAAGGACTTTGGATTCTTTTTTATTATATATAATTAAAAGTCCTTAAACACGCTGTAAAGTGAAAGTGGTTGCTCGTAGTGATGGACCTACAGGGGATTATCACCTAAACCTGAATCGGCTTTGCGGAGCTTTGCAGCAAGTTTCAGCTTGTTTAGCTGTCTGGCCCACAACTTTACTGTGTGTGTTCACTCTCACCGCTCTCAAAGCGTTGTTTTTGGACACATTCAGCAGCAGTTTTCTGTGAAAGAAATCTCTTAAAACCCTGTACACTACCTGCTCACCATCAAACTGGCCAAACAGACAAAGTTAGCGTCGAGCTGGTGAACATAGTGGAGCATTTAGCAGCAAAAATAAAACAGCTACAACAGAGCTAAAGAGAGTAAACATTGGACTTAATTCACCAGGTGGCCAGACACACGACTCCAGCTGAATGATAATGTTGCTTCGTAACTGCTAAATGTGTAAATAAGCAACTGTTTCCCAACAAGTTCGTCATATCAACAGAAATGGTGTTTATGGACTTAAAATGAGCCAATTCAAAGATGCAGCAGTGTAGCAGAACCGCAGAGGCTAATGTAGTGCATAACTATAACCAGCAGCGCCAGTAGGCTGTTCATGCTAGCAGTTAGCTTCGCTGTGCAACCGCTATCACAAACATTGTTTCTGCTGCTCCTTACCTCTCAACATTTGCACATGCAAATAAATAACCTTTACAGTACAGCCACAGAGGATATAACTAGTTCATGTTGTGGTTTCAGATCCCTGGTACTGTCTATGTTTGCTTACGTAGTCCTACTGACACTCAAAATGAACAGAGTCATCATTAATGATTAATGTAATTAGTTGCACCTGTGCATTTCCTGCTGTGACAAGTGAGCATGTGCAAGAAAAAAAGGTCTATGACGGGTTTAAATGTAGAGAAGAAAATACTTTTGATATTTTGAGTTAAAAGTAAATAGTCTAATCTTTAAATTTGTCGCCAAAATGTAGCGCAGAGTTGGTTATTGATCAGTGAATGATTGAAAGTTACAAAAAAGAACTGTCTCATTGTTTGTGAACGCCCACATAAGTGCAGATTATAGTCTTGGCTCTTTTGTTTCTAGTTTGGGAGAGATTTACTGCTCGCTAATCCATGGGCCGCCCAAGGTCATAAGAAAAACGTATGATTGTGCTTTTGTTTATAAAGGGTGGATTTTTCTTTAATATAATGCACCTTGGGGATCAGATCCACACTGGATCACACTGTTCATCTAAACAAATCTCGTTCTGGAGAGATGCATTCACTCTTTCTGAACCAGTTGTTGTCATAACACATTTTAATGTGTGCAACCAGGGCGGACTGACAGTGAGGCCCAAGGAGTGCATCCACAGACACACAAGTCGGTTTGCAATACTTCATACTGACCATGAATGATAGGGGGGGAAATCAAATTCCAACTTTAACCAAAATCAAAAAAATGTTTTAAGTCGTTATAGCTCAAGTCAATTAGCTGGTGTGTATCCAATATTGTCCCCAAGTGTTGCTCGTGACACACACACATACACACATGCACACACAGCTACTGCTTCTGTTTCACAGCTAGCTGTCGAGTGTCATAACTCTCCAGTCTGTCCTGTCACTTCCTATTGGATCTTATAATACAGAAATGCCAAAGGATTACTGACACGCAAATGTTCACCAATACTGTAAGATTCCATGAGAGTTTGGGAAGGTTCAGCTTTCAAATGTGGTTGTGTTCACATCTGGACAGCATACTGTGTTCACTAATCTGCTGAAATAAATCTCATTGGTCTCAGTGAAGGAACAAGTTATAGTTAGTATATGTTAGTTTTTAACAACTTAAAATGTAAGGAGATAAATGATATGTGTTTATTTTGATACTGTGGTATTTTTGATTTAAACTGAGAGGTCTGGTACGTGTGCTGAGAGTTTTCAAACTTTGTCAAACGAGGTTAAATGAAAGAAAATGATCCAACCATTTTAATCCATTTTACCAAAAACACATCAAAAAGTCCTCTCTGCTGGTTGGTGGTGATATGACTGGTAATGCCTGTGCTACAAAAAAAGAAAGAGAAACTACTATATATGCAGTAGTTTTAATGAGGCACAGCCTGAGGTTTGGTCGGACTAATGTGACCTCCTATTCGACACTTATTCAGATTTTATTGGTTAATATTTAAAGGCTATAACACAATCTCATGTCAGTCTGCAGTTTAAAGGGGAATCGCTTTTCACACCGGAGAACTCTTATCTGGCACAATTGACATGTGTTTGGACATGTTTGCGTAAAGTCTGTAGAAATGCCAAGCATCCACACACGACATTTGGGGTCCACATCATTTTTCAGTTAACACTTCCAGTGGCTTTGTGTAGGCTAATCAATAGTAAATTGAATCTGCTGTCTCTTTCGCTCTCCACACAACCCTGCAGGGACTTCCAATTGGTAACAGGAGCTTTGTCAGAAAATGAATTTTCATCAGGTCATCATGAAAATGATTTCCCTAGTCGAGATAATGGGATTTAAAAACCAAATATTCAACTTTTCAATACACAACACATTCATATTTTCTCGTATTTCGTCAATTAGTTGATTGGCTTGATTAAACAGGCTTTCAACGACGTGTTAGATTTAGTTTGAATGTTTAAATCGTTCAGTTCAATGCACCATATTAATCCGCATCCTTACCGTTCGACCGCCTGACAATATTCTCCAAAAAAGTATTCTGAGGGGCCACAAGTCCCCTCCGACCCCCCGCCATCCTCCTCTCTTCACGCAGCCGTCTGCGGGTGAATCTTTAAGAGATCAGATGAGATGGAACTTTATTTATCCCGAGGGATATTGTCGTTTACTCCTCAATCTGCCGCTCGCCTTCATGGTCTCTCCGGCTACGAGACGCTGCGTGGGTTTCTTTGGAGAGGGGCTGTTGGTCTGGTCTGCTCATCAGCTGCCTCCTCAGCCCGGCGCCGTGCGTTGGCGCCTCTTTAGCGAGACACGCACCTCATCATCCACGAGACGACAACCACGCATGGGCGCACCGCACCGTGCGCGCAGTGGCTCTGCGTCGCTGACAGGACCTGGAGCTCCCTCTGCTGGACAAAACACTGCGCGCACACTCCGCTGCTGGACCCAAGTACATTTACTCAAATACACTAGTGTAAAAATGTTGGGGTACTTTACATTGACCATTTTATTCGCCTACACTTCAGAGAGGAATATTGCACTTCTGACCAACCCTAACCCTCCACATTTAGTTACTTGACAGATTAAGATTTGACATAAAAACACACAAATGATTGTGTTTTTATTACAAAATAAGCATTTTCACCAAAGAGATTTCATGAACTTCTCAATCGTTCATAAAAAAGCAACAATTAGCCTAGAAAATAGTGCAGAAATGTTCTTTTTAATAGCCCATTTATCCTTTCACAACCCCTCGGGTTTATCTCGTGGCCCTTGGTGGGGCCCTAAGATGAGAACAACACCTTGACCAGCTACAGCAGTAAAATGCTGCCTAAATATTGTTGCATGAGTAATACAAAGCTGACAGCAACATAATCAGTGAAGTACTTTGACTCTTTATAGGCCTACTTTAAGAGCATTTTGCTCATAATGTTTCTGTATTTCTTCTTGAGTTAGATCCTGAATGCAGGAGAGAAAAGTAAATATGGTTTATTACTGTGTCTTTTTACTGCTAATTATTTGATTATTCTGCTCGTCAACAAGATCGTCTCCATTATTTTTGTTAATTGTTCTGTTGACCCAATTCAAATATATACAGCATACCGAGCTGGTAATATTTAGCAGATTTAAACAGTGAACTGTGTTGAACTGCTAATTTCAGTTCGAACAGCGTGACCAAGCTGAGAAGCAGCTGGGAAAGCTTCCTGCAGTCGACACAGGAGGATTGTGGTTGGTTGTTTCTTTGTGCATTCATAGCTTAGAGTCAGGTTCTCGAGATGGGTTTCCCAGCGGAGCAGCTAAACTGAGATATGTGGACTTTTTTCCCTTTGACTTTCAAAGGCAGAATTTCCCCCGCCAGCTCATTAGTCCGGCTCATTTCTTTTGGACCCTGCAGCGCTCGTACTAAGACAGACCTCCAACGGTGCTTCTGGTGACAACATTTCCATCAAAAATTAAACAGAAAGAATAAAGGTCAGTGTGAAAGGTTTCTCGCACCTGGGGTTTCTCTGGAGCCCAGAGGACCGCTGGTTTTTCTCCTGTCTGTTCATTGGGTTCACCTGTAGTCGCAGGTGTAAATCAGCCTGGATGGCTGCCATGGAAACCAGCAAGGCTCTGTGTGCTGCAGAGAGAAGCAGTGAACATCGCTGTTTTATGCTTAACCAAAGGTAACAAATAGCTTAGCCGTGCTGTTGTTTATCCACTGGTTCACACTATATTGTAGTTGTAAGCACAGAGGTGATTATTTCTGTATTTGTACAACTGTACCGCTTCCTGTGTGAGGCTGGTGTCCGAAACAGATAATTAATGAAGGGAAATATAGTAAAACATAACTTTTGTAATAGAAAATATATAAACATCACAGTGTTATAAATGTTATAAAAAGTATTACATGTTTCTGTACTTTATTGCCACCAACCCTCAGTCCATTTAAGGGCAGAGGATTTGTGATTGGCTGTTTGCTTTGTGTTTTATGTAGGCACACCTTCTAGCTTTTTAATAAGCTCATTACATGCATCCTTAGAATGGTATTAAAAGGCAGGAGACTGTAATGATAACCTGCTGGCTCTTCCTGTAGTGTTGGAATAACAAAGGGCATGCATTGGCAATAATTGACTTCTTTTCTGTGTTGAGGTTTCATTGAGGGTCAAAGTCCATCAATGTCCATCACTGATAGCCACTGACTCCTGGGTATTATAATATCAGTGCTGCCTATTTCTCCAAACAGAAACACATCAGTAAGTTACTGCAGACGTAAGAGAGTTACACGGTGGCACACAGGTTACATTTTCTGAGTCCCTGAATGCAGTGAACCTCCAAAATGCATTCCTTCCTGGTTTTTCTAACTTCAAAGGTTCAGAAGGATTAAGCGCTCTAATTTCAGCTACAGTCGGGCTTACCGGCAGTCACAGCGCTTTAATACATCAAATGTAAAACACTAGAACGCATTCTGCTGTATTACAGTGAAATTAACCCTTTGTAAAATTACCTTATTTTGCCCTCAACCTCCCCAGACAGTTTATATAATTCCTCAAAGCAGAAAGTTTTACGTTAGTAAGGAGGTGTGGTCGACCCCGAAGCCGGAATGGTGCTTTCTTTTAAAAGATGGGATTGGTTGATCAAAACATGAGAGAAAAACGCACTTTTATGGTGAAAATGAGCGTGGAGAGGGCAGTTAAAGCCTAATCACATCATTTAGTCTCTATTAAGACACAGTGTAATTATGAATACGATTTTTTTGAATGATGAAACGATCTGCTGATACTTATCAGTTTAGTAAGTCTACATAAGTCATCACTACTGTACTGTTGCATTTTTCCATTTGCCAGATGTGTTAGTGTTGAGCACTTTCACTGCTGGCGTTACAGCGTCGTCGTTTTGGGTGGAGATGGCCCACAAACCTCATCCCCGCACCATCTAATCTGCAGCGTTTCATTAACTCATTGTGATTCAGTGTTTCTTTTTATCTCCTCTGCCTCAGAAACTCTTAAGCCTCCTCTCTACTCCGACCAGTTTACTTTAGGAGCTGATGCTGTTGGAATAACCTTTATCTTTACTAGGATTTAGTGTTAAGGGGGAATTCTTAGAAAACATCATTAAGAATTTTCTTAGGATTTCATCATTGGGAGCAACTCTCTGTAGTAGGAAGCTTTATGAATTCGGACCCTGGTTTCCTCAACTTGAAAGTGTATTTTGTTAATGAGAGCTAAAATAAGGACCCCCAGATCAGGTCCAGCATGAGAAGCAGCTTTTATTCGAAGGAGCTGCACTGAATGTGGAGAATTTACAGTCCTGTTGCAGTGTGGATTCAGTCTGTGATACAGAACCAGACAGTTTACACTGAAAACTGTCTTGTGGACTTGGATGACAACTTTTCACGGTGGCTCTTCAGCCGATATAGAATCCCCCGCTTCACATTAATACACATAACAAAACAGCTTTCTTGCACAAATAAACATGTTGTAGTCACATTATAAAGAGTCTTTGCATGTCGTCTCTCTCCTGACATTAACTTGACCACGTCTTGGTGATTTTGAGATGACTCAGGTGATCTGCGATGTGCTTGTGTTGAGGAAAATTGGCGAATTTGGCCTCCTTGATCTTGAGCCAGCTCTGGGCCCTGCGCTCCGCCGCGTGGCTGTGCTCCTGCTCCGGAGTCATGTACGGCCGGCTGATCCAGTATTCGTTCTCGGCCTCGCGCTCCAGATGCGTCAGCGTATTGCGCGTCATCTGCCACGTAATCTGCCGCGGACGCCGATGCTTCCCGATCCACTGTTTCCCGGGGATGCCTTTCCGCAACAGCATGAGGGTGAGGAACATGGTGGGAAATTATTTCTGAAAAGGAAAGCACAGTTTTTAAAAAAAGATCAGTGATCGCTATAATCACAGTGGTTATGGAAATGCCAGAAACGGGTGTTCAATAGTCATATCACCATAACAACCACTACAGCACAGGATTGTTCAGTATCAGAAGCCTTTTGCACAGCAGACGTTTTGACTTGTCATACTATAGAAGGCAAAGCAGAAGTATACCTGCTAACATTAACAATGGCTGTTATATTACACACACACGATAAGTAACGTGCACGACAAGTAACAGGAGAATAATGGCGACGTTGGTCAAGAACGGTCTTGTACACACTCACGCAGCTCTAAGAGATCTAATCAGTCAGCGTACATGAAAACACCTGTGTGGGTGGATCATCAGTGTGCCTTGAGAAACTTTCATATCATAAAACATCCTGCAAAATAAAATAAAGCAGATTCGTTGAGCATGATCTTTGTGAGGATAGCAATTTTAATTCTAAACCAAAAAAGAAATAAACATGATTACCAAAGAGTAATCAGTGGTAAACACTGTAAACTATTATAAACCCTGGACATTCATCCTTACATTTTTCCCAAATTATTGTACATTCACTGTTTTTTGCAACCAGAGAGGAATTTGACCCAATTGTTAATCTGCATGTCAAAACAAATCTAAAACCACTAATCTCAGGGTGCATCTCAGACGAGTCTCTTGTTCATGAGGATGTGAATCGTACCGGGATTGATTAAGTGACTTGTTGTTGACCTCTGGCACACACACGAGTCACGGATTGTAATTATTTTACAGCAGTGCATGACAACTTTATCTCACTGAGGTTAAGGTTATTGTGTTGAAAGTCAAGCTGCTATAATTAAGTTTGTAATAACAAGGAATCAAACTACATGTGTCGATGTCTGCTGCAGCAGGCTGCTGTTTTCAGCAAATATGCTGTAAACAAAATCAGAAATTAAAAAAAGACCTGTACACTACCTGCTCAGCCCCAAACGACAGATAGCAACTTGCTGGTGAACATAGTGGAGCATTTAGCAGCTAAAGAGCCAGATATTGCCCTCAGGAGTTAATGGGATCCAGAACAGAGCTGTGTGCCTATCAACCAGAAGGTCATGGGTTCGACCCCGGACCGCCCCGATCACCTCCCCATGTGGAAGTCGCTTTGGATAAAAGCGTCTGCTAAATGCCTAAATGTAATGTAACGGAGCTTCAACAAGAATCAATATTGGACTTACTGGCCAGTAACACAACTCCAACTGAATGATAAGGTTTCTCCATGTCTAAAAGCAAGTGTTTGCCAGCAAGTTCACTGCATCAACTTAAAATGTGATAAAAATGTCAGTGTTGTCTTCTCAACTTGTATCTGTTGCCCCAAAGTTGCCTAATTTTCAGTTATTGAAGGTTTAACATCAAATAGCTTAAAAAACAGAAGTAACAATTGTCAGATTAAATTGCCATACCAAGGAAAACACACCTGTAGATAACAAAATAATTATAATATAAAGTAGGTTTTATTAAAGCCGGTCAGTGACCTAACATGCACAATATCAGGGCCCTGGAGCTGCAACACCTAAATCTATCGTTGCCTTCATTTTATTTATTACAACTGTGCTTTTCCTACACATTGGGACTCTGATACAGCAGACAAAATGTTTTCTTTATCCAGATTGTTAGAAAGGTTTTTAGGGATTTTAGAAATACATCAACCTTCAGGGTTTGTCAAAGATACCCGGGTATCTATTTGTCAGAAATGATGATCCTCTCTGCCTCTGTGACCAAAGTAATGGTAATAATACATGAGTCACAAACTGCCCATATGTCAAACACAGAAATCCGGAATGGAATAATTAAACACATTTAACAAACAATGGGAGTAAACTGAACATTAGATAATCACCGCTCAGTATAAGGCAATGAAAGTGCACCACAAAATAGCCTCAAAAATGATCAATACGTTTAACAAACGCCTCTCTACAACTCTCTAGAGTCAACATCATATCGTCGACCCACTTGCGTGAAGTCCCGTTACACCCGAAGTCAACATATGACCCCAACGTGACAGTGCTGGTGTGCAGAAGGCTAGTTTGTGTTTGCTAACATTAGCCAAGTTGACGTGCAACGTGAAGCTAAGCTTAGCTAACGTTACAAACCAAGGGCAGCTTAAAAAGGGGCACCGTTTGACGCTCATGACAGACATACATTTGTAAGCCACACATATGTCCCTTACCTCACTTTCTAACTTTGATCAATTAAGTTCACTTTCCGACGAAAAGATGAAAAAAAAAGCCCCAAATCAGACCGTTTATGACCACTTGGGAAACGTGAGAGGTATCGAGGTCATTTATCGTATTTCCGGGTTATCTACGGTGCAGGAGAAGGATCAAACATGTTCTGTCCTTGTTGTTTCTCGCACTCTAAACAATTGTGGCGTATCTTTAAGAAAATAGAGACATTTAGCCACTCGATTACAGTCTTTTGAGGAATAAAGTATTTAATTAGGTATAATACTATTTTTGTTAATGCACAGCGGTTTAAGCTCCAAATGTATTCAACATCTTCCTGTATTCATCTCTATGTGGTGCGGTACATAGACACACACCTGTACATATCCGTTTGTACAATTTTAGCCACTTATACTATACACTATATAAACTAATAGATCCATGGAACTATTGCCTATTAACATGCTGTAACTATCACAAAAGAAGCAGGCATTCAAGCATTACGAAGAAAAGCTGAATATGACAACCAAGTCTAGACAATATTTTCTTAATGAATGTTGAATTTGATATTCGATTTTTTTTGTTTTTTTGTTCAATGTTTGTTTTGTACGGAAGCCGAGAGCGGCCATGCTTGCAATAATGTTTTTAATGCCGTTATCTCGAGGTCACGACTTAATAAGTCCGTCATCTCGAGAAAACGAGCTGAGACAGTTTGAGAACAGACCGCTGCGAAAACACACTGATAATCTAATAAACGACATTTATGAATCCAATTTCAAACCCATCCACTATATTTATTAGAAATGTGTGTTTTTTAAATTACACACGTATTTTACATGATTGCACAGTTCTGTTTGGAACAGCAATATTATGTTATACTTCATATTTACTCATGCACAAGCTGGCGATACTGTAACGTTGTTCATTTTTATTTGGGCAAATGTTAGTGGTCAGTGGTCAGTCGCAACAATAGCCTGCTGTTTCTCCAGTTATGAATCCTCGACGACGGTCATGGCAGTGATCTTGAAGGCTCAATTGTGTAATCATCCCGTGATCTCGATATAACGGAATCATTAAGTCGTGATCTCGAGATAACAAAGCTCGTTTTTTTCGAGATAACGGAAAAATTAACTCGTGGTCTCGAGATAACGGCATTAAAAAACAATGATTGCAAGCATAGCCGCTCTCGGCTTCCGTAGTTTTGATTTCTAATTCATATTCTTAGTGAGGAAGTTAGATTTAGTTGCCAAACTGAGTTGTCGGATGGGTTGTGTTTGCTTTTGTGATTCAATTGTCGAGTAAATGTAAGACGATTAGTGCACCAAGCTGGACGACAGCACCGCCAGAGTGTGAGCAGAAGCCCTCGGGACCTGGGTAGATAACCAGCCGCAACTGGTCTTTTCCGTATTAGTACATAAACAGCATCTGTGTCCTGGAGCTGCACTTCTGGGCTCCTCCCACTGAAGCGCATTTAAGATAGTTTCCCTGCGCAGGTCCTCATTTCCACTGCGTTGGTGTCCAGTTCTCTCTCGGCACCAGTTCAAAATGTTTGCCCTTGCGCTGTTTCCAGCGACCACCTGGACTTTGCTTGCTCTCCTTGTCTCCCTGTTTTTTCTGTGAGTGTTTTCTACTCTTGTTTCCGTAACTGGAGCAGTTTGTCCGTTTTACGACTTTCGAGGCTCGTTTACTGACCCACCATGGCGCTTGTTATGTAAAGCTTTTGAAATATGGAATCCAGTTATAACTCTGTCTTCTTCTTCTTTTTTTAAATATAGGTATAGCATTTGGCCATATAGGTTTTTCAAGAAGTTGGGCATACCCGGACCGAGGCCTCTGCCTCTCATTGGAACAATAAGCATAGGAAAGGTAAGACTCACACATAAACACGGTTGATTTGATACTTGAGAATTAGAGATGAGGGTGTTTAGAAGTCCTTATCATATGTAATCTAATGTCAGTGGATGCCTTCTTTACCAAAACAGTACAGCAGTCTCGGTGACCTGCCTATCACTTGTTTGTGGACTTGCTGTTACACTTTATCAGTGTACCTGTTGGCAGCTCTGTGACCTTTTAACCCTTAAACACATTTTCTTGCAGGTATTTCATACTTTTGACCGTGAGTGTCAAGCCAAGTACGGGGATGTCTGGGGGTGAGTTGTTGCTTCATCTTTCAAGGCAAACTCCTACAGCTGACATTGGTGGTGGAAGAAGTTTTCAGGCCCTTTCCTTAAGTAACAGCAGCAGTACAAACTGGGAGCCGGGCCTCTTCCTACGGCTCAGGATAAATCAGAGGGGGCATGAGATGATGGATTGGGCACGATGGAAGTTATGCAATGCAAATTTGTGTTCATTTTATAAACCTTTTCTCTAATGTTTGATTTTTTTTAAATGAAATATTTGATATTTGTTCCTCTTTGGGCTTTGAATTGTAATTTAAATAAGGGCTCACAAGCCAAACAGGTTGTGAACAACTGGTTTAAGCTTTAACGATGCATTATTCTGAAAAGAAACCAGTACTGTACCACTGTATTACTATTATGATTAGTGACTATTATTTCAAAACGTAGTAGTGTAAAAAGTAGATGGTTTGTTTGTCTCTGAAATTAAATGGAGCAGAATTATAGAGTATCAACAAAATATGGCAATACTAATTCATTATCGAATAATATAAAATATTACCATGACAAGTAGAATATAAAGATGAAGAAATTACCTCTTGAAATCATGACTATAGTGTGTGTGTGTGTGTGTGTATATAATATATATAATTATACATCTAATGCTGTCTTTGAGCTCACATGGACACTTAATAAAAAATCTATTTAATCAATAGCTCATACTTTATTCTGTCATGTTGTGTTTTTGTGTAGGATTTATGAAGCACGATCCCCTGTTTTAATGGTGACAGACCCTGAGATTATTAAAACCGTGTTGGTGAAGGAGTGCTACTCTGTGTTTACCAACCGCAGGGTAAGATATTCATTTTGTTGCATGTTCATTTTACACCAGAGTCAATGGACATTCAGCCGATTGTGCTGAATGACACGGTAACATTTGCAGTCAGTTTTCTATTGAATGATGTTGTTGTTGAACCAATGGGGAAGAAGAGGCAGCTAAGTCAGGCCTCGTTCAAGTCCAGAAGTTTGGATTTGAGGACAGGAGACTGATGGCTGAGGACACTAGGCCCCAGACAGAGCGTCGTCATTAACAGAAATGTCAAAATACCTTCATGTGGCCAATAAATCACCATATATGCAAAACATTACCATCATCCTTTTCTGCAAATATGTATTCTCTCTTGTCAGTGTAGTTTCCTAACTTAACTGTACTCATGTTCACAGGATACCGTTTTAGTGGCTGGACCTTTGGAGGATGCAATTACACTAGTGAAAGATGAAAAGTGGAAGAGAATTCGCAGCACTTTATCACCATGCTTCACCAGCGGAAGACTGAAACATGTTGGTGTCATATCTTGGCTCTCTAACCCTTTTTGCAGTCTGCTTCCTATGACCTAGTGCAGCATTACAAATACATGTATCTGTCTGCAGTGTGTGTCTACATGTATTTCTATACAGACCCACTTTGAGAAGTTGGCATTGGTGGTAAATGAATACATACAGTAGATACTCAACAAACGCTTCTTTTTTTAAAGGTTTTTCCTATCCTTGTTCGCTATGCAGACCGACTCATTGAAAAACTTGGACAAGGAAATTTGGATGAACCCGTCAGTGTCAAAAAGTACGTAATTAATCAGTTATATGCGGCATTTCAGTAGAAATGAACATGGGATCTCTTTAAAGACAACCACCTCTCTTGTTTTCTGTCGTAGATTCATTGCCCCGTACGGTTTAGATGTTGTGACCAGCGTGTCTTTCGGTGTTGAGGCAGACTCCATAAACAACCCAGATGACCCACTCAATGTTCATCTCAAGAAGATCCTTAACATGAGATTTTGGATTGTATTTTTACTAAGTATGCGCTCCTTTCACCCCTGTAGACATCATTTGATCATATGAGCAGCTTGGGATCACTAGTATGCACATTGTGGTTAACAACCCTTTGGTCTCCTTTCAGTGGCGTTTCCGTTTTTTAGCCATCTGTTGAAGTTCCTGCACATTGAAATGCTGCCCAGACCCAGTGTGGAATATTTCTACAACATCATCAAGAAATTCAAAGACCAGCGTCATGCAGAGGAAACTGTAAGCATTGGAAAAATGCTTATTCACTTTTTTGCCAAAAGTCAGATGAGAAGATCTGCACGCTAAATATGAAGTTGGGGCCAGCAGCCTGTTAGCTTAGCTTATCATAAAAACTAGAAACATGGTACAAACGGCTAGCCTAGCTCAAAAGTGAAGCTCACTACTTATATCTTGTTTGTTTAATCTGTATAAAAACCGACGTGTAAAAACGGGGTCATGTGCTGGACTATTTCTTGGCTGGGCAACTGGTTTTGCAGCAGCTATTTGGCCACTGCAGCCGCTTTTATCATCCATCCATCCACTTTCTTCCATGACCAGGGCAAAATCCGCATTGCTCCTCATGGATCTGAGGTGGATCACAATCAGTCACAGTTTCCTTTCCAAGACCCTGGAAAAAACGTTCCCGGGGCGGCTGAGCAGTGTGATACCCCAGTAACTGTAGTTCCCCCTCCGGTCCCCCTTTGCAGAGGAGCTTTTTGACAATGTCGGAGACCTCTGCCAGAGATATTGGTGAGTCTTCAAGCTCGGCCTCTCCCACAGAGGGAGTTCCTCAAATTGCTGTTTTGATTGCTCGACAATATCTCCAGTGCGGGTCAGCAGTTCTCCTCCCCAACTGAGCACAGCATGGGCCAATCCCTGCTTTCCCCTCTTGAGTAGTCTAACAGAACTTCCTTGAGGCCAACTGAAAGTCCTTCTCCTCCATGAACTCCTCCCATCCCCGGGTTTTTGCTTTAGCAACCACTGAAGCAGCAGCCCTTCTGGTCTCCCGGCACCTATCTGCTGCTCCAGGAGCCCTCTGGGCCAGCCAAGCCTGAAAGGCCTCCTCCTTCAGCTTGACTGACTCCTTCTCAGCGGGTGTCCACCAGCGGGTTCTCAGGTTGCCGCCATGGCAGACACCGACGGCCTTCTGACCACAACTCCTAGCAGCCACCTTAGCAATGGAGGCTTTGAACACTTTGATTTCACGTCCCCAGCCTCCCCCGGGATACCCACATTGTGATAGCTGTAAAGAAACCTTTTGATACAGAGAGGGTTACATAGTTTCTCATGTAGTAGAGGCTCTAAAGATGCTGGAGCACAGAATCTCAAAGGTTACATTCTTTGGTGTACTGAAATCACAATGATCCGAATTTGTACATATTTAAGCATATTTAAGTATTCCTTTAAACTCTCAGGTCCTGAATGATCTCTGTGCTCCTTTTAGATTCGACCAGACTTCCTGCAGGTGATAATCCAGAATGAGTTATCAGAATCTGAGATAAAGAATGAGCATGATCAGCCAAGTAAAGGTATGTTTGTACCACAGTAGTGATTCTTGAAAGTAGAGGTGGAGGTACAACGCTCGGCTCTTTTTTTTTTTTTCATCAGCACTGTTCTCAATCTTACTTTCAAATTGTTCTTCACCTTCATCATCATCATGTCACTGAGCTCTGGAGAAACATGAGTTTATTTATGTCGGGATTCTTCTTCACTCAGAAGTTACCTTCAACTGTAGGAAAGGGCGATTTTCTCTATTTTCAGACATTTTATAGACCAAACAACTAAATAGTCTTTATGTAGAATAATAGATTGATAAAAATATAATCGTATATACATTTAATATCAGAAATAGGCATTAAATGTGTAGCTATTTTTGTCTAAATATATATTTGTCATCTTTTAACGTTAAGTGTGAATAATAATCCACACTATTAACAGCAGTAGTACAGTAGCTTTGAAGAAGGTCCTGAAATAGACAATTAACATATTTTTTAAAGGGAAATCTTATGCAATTCGATGCAGAACGTTGCGCTTTTATTTTGCTGCAGGTATGACTGAACACGAGATGCTTTCCCAGGCTTTCATTTTCATCATTGGAAGCTACGAGACCACCAGTGTCACTCTCACTTACATCCTTTACAATCTGGCCACCAACCCTGACGCCATGAGGACGTTGCAGGAAGAAATCGACACCAGCCTCCCGAGAGATGTACAGTAACTCTGCACGTGATTCCTTGCCATTTGTAAATTCTGTCGTTCTGCAGTGAGAGAGACTAAAGTGGGATTCATTCGCTGACATCATATATTGTCCTCATCCCTTTATGTTCATTTTGTGTTTGATGTTCTTTACCTTTTGCCTCTAGGCTCCAATTTCGTACGAGAATCTGGTCGGTCTAGAGTACCTGGACCACGTTATTTCTGAGTCACAGCGTTTGCTTCCCACTGCACCTCGGCTTGAGAGGGTGTGCAAAAAAACTGCCCAGGTCCACGGCCTCACCATCCCTGAAGGATCCCTGGTTGGGATTCCTGTGCACCTGCTGCACAAGGACCCACGCTACTGGACCTCACCTGAGCTTTTCAGACCAGAGAGGTGAATGTGCACCGTGCTAAGCTTTCACTCCTTACATTAATGAATCTATGAGAGTCCGTGTTCACTTAAAACTTGGGACTAAATGTTCATTCTTGAACTTGGAAACAGCAGTTGACAAAATGTAAACAGGGGCCACAAATGACATTATGGGATAATAATGGAAAATGTAGTGTAACAGTAAGACAAGTAGAAAAGATGCAACAAGTCAGCCATCAAACATTTGCTGCTCATGCCAGACAAAGCAAGGCAAGGCAGCCTTATTTCTATCATTATGATCTCTGATTCACCATGTAAATTACACACTTGTTCAAGCATGCTCTCTCAATTTCCTGATCTTAAGAGTGTCTGTGTGACTGCCTGTACTTGTAGGTTTAGTAAGGACAGTGGGGAAGAGGTGAACCCGTACGTGTACATGCCTTTTGGTCTTGGTCCTCGTAACTGCGTCGGGATGCGCTACGCTGTCCTCATCATGAAGACGATCCTGGTCCGTCTCCTCAGGAGTTACACTGTGGAAACGTGCAAAGAAACCAGAGTAAGAGTAACACTCCACGCACTGCAACACGCATTCATGTGCATTCGGACTGTCGTGCTGCTCTGCCGTCTTGTCCCTGATTTTACATTCGTTTCTTGCTTCAGATCCCGCTGGAGATTGACTGGAAGTTCCAGCCAACAGCTCCAATACAACTCAAGTTTGTTCCCAGGCAGCAGTAGTCCAAGAGGGAGCATCTCCAAATATACCTTGCTTCTGAAGTCCTATGAAACTCATTTAAAGTTTGTAACTCATACTCAGCACTTATCGCGCTGTGCCTTGAGTCAGATATTTCTTGCAAAGTCAATACGTCAAATGTATTTTATTCACATTTGTCCTGGATGTTTAATTTGACTGTTTCTTGATATTTGAAGAGCAAAAAAAGCTCCGAACTTTTCTTCTTACAATAATTGCCTTCACTGGTGTCTGTAGCGCATTAAATCTTTGATGGGTATTTGTCTCCACCTAGTGGCGGACTCAGCTTCACATGAACTGTATTTTACTTAACATTTTAATAAACTAACATTTTATATCTGTATCTCTATCAAATGCATATACTTTTACTGAAATAATGATTCCCTCTTAAATTTGAATGTGGGCAATTCAGAGGCTCCAATCTATCTTCATGTCCTTTGTACTGAATAGCCATTAACCAGAGCACCTGCAGGAAACTCATTGTTAATCGTCCAAGGCATTTTTCTGAAACTGAAATGTAGAGCAGCACAACCAATAATCTAATTTATCACAACAGTCACAATGCAGAGAAGGAGTCACAGATTGTATACTTCTCTTTAATAACTTTACAACGGTACAAATCGGGTCCAGTCCTCCGAAGAAGGCTCTGTGAAAGTTCACTGTAAAACAGCTGAAGTCAGTTTTTGTGGAGTAGGAATGACTGAGGTTTCCCAATCTACATTCAGAGCTCACAAGTGATGCAAATGTCCCACGAGCAATCGTTTGATACATTTGCATATTATAATGAAATAACTACATTTACTCGTTTCATCCCAAAATCAGACATTGATTTAAAAAGTTGGACATGTGATGAAAATTCAATGGCTGTTAAAAAAAAAATAAAAAGAGTGGAGTGAGATTTCTTTGGCCTCAGTAACGGTGATTTGTGGTGCTTTGAATGTTAACTGTTGAGATGTGTGTCCCTCAGCAAAGGCTCCATTTATTAGTTAATCCAATAAGCAGGTGATAATTAGTGTTTGATGTATTGTTCATTTGTCCATAGAGAAATGATGATGTACCAGCAGGTAAGTGTCTGAAGCCGTGAAGGTTAAGGGGGAAACCTCAGTGTCTGTGTGTAGATTCACAGACATAACAGTACAAATAACAGCCAGCAGATGGCGCCAACACGAGCACTGTCTGTGCATTAAAAACAAAGTTTAAACTTTTTTAATTTTTTGACTTACTAAAACGTAAAAAGAAACATTTAGAAATCAACATCATGTTACACTTTGTTGAAACCTTTCACTCCAAATCACATAAATATGCAGCGTGAGAAATGTCAGTGTTTCTTGCTGTCAAACACTGCCTCGGTTTGGTTTGTTAGAAAACAAAGTCCTTAAAAGAATATTTTTACCAGTGGTTGAAATCTGCAAAAACCATCTGCCCCTGCACCAAAATAATGTTACTGAAAATGTCCTAAACAATTTGTCTTCAAGAAATCCAATCAGAAAAACAAAAACAACTTGGAACCTGCTACATTTGTTAAGATGGACCTCTTGTGCAGAGAATCTGTGTGTTTTGGTGGAGATAAGTGTGGCCCAGTTGGCAGCTTGTTCATTCTAACCATTTATAATACACTCACACACAGGCAGGAAAACAAAGAGCAGCACAGGCTCGCATACAAACATCCAGGTTGTAAACAAAAGCTCTTTTTGTTGTTTTTAATCAAAGAGGAGTATAAAACTGCACCGCCACAGTACGTTCTTGAAAACCTCCCAGGAGTGACTGCTGCGTTAGAAAAAGCAACGACAATGCAAACAGAAAATGTGGGATATAAAAGTTAAAAGAATGAATATATTACAAAGCCTTTTGGAGTCCTGAGTTTATCAAACATAAACAAAACAGACAAAAAGGCCAGAGTCCATATATTATAGAAATACATTTAAGGATTATAAGAAAAATAAAAAAGGATTTTTCGGACAATATTTGACAGTTTTTCTGCTGGTAGTCCAGTCCGGGGACTTCCAGAACAACAGGCAAAGTCAGGAGAGAAATATGTCTCCAACACATCCATGGCTCTGGTTCGGGACAACACACACATGATGCAGCATACGTGTTGTTGTTGACAGCGTGTTTAGAGTTTGAAATGAGGTGCTCATCGATCGGGAAAAGCAGCATCTTCTTGTAAAGCGTAGAATTCACACTTTACACATTTTTAAAAGGTGATTAAGAAGTTTGAGGACTTAGAAAAAGATAGTAACGTGAGGACTTCAGTGAGAGAAAATTAAAGGACGATCTCACAAGAGAAAACTTAAAATGTGCCTGTGATGCTCCAAATTAACACCAATGTGCATTGTTCCCTAACTGGACGCCGATGTGAGGGAACGGGCTGATGGCAGGTCAGTTAAAGAGGGTTTCAGTTCCCATTTAAGACGCTCTCTTCCTCAAATCCCCTTCCTTCACACGTCTCTGACGAACCGTCGTGGACCAACGTGTCCTTAGTGTAAACCTGAACCTTGAATTAAAACATTTTGCTTTACACTTCCAAAGATGAACACACTGACCACTGGGAGCGGTCCAGTACAACCACAGTCTTCTACTGTTGGCCACTGGAGCACTCGTGGGTTGAAGTACCTTACTCGAAAGGCACCTCGGCAGTTGCTACTGAGAAAGAATAACTCTCTTAAACTCAAAACAAAAAGTCTGCCTGGCAACCTAATTCTGAAAAATTGCTTAGAAAAAAGATTATTATATTACCGGAGAGGAAATACATTTTTTAAAACTTCATTGGGCACAGAGGGTTTCCAGAGCTGCTACAGACACCCGACAACTGCCGATTGAGATGGGACATACAAATAAAAGGGGAAGAGGAAAAGGGACTTGGGAAGCAAATGTTACCTGGAACTAAAGCCTAGACACTGCAGCCAGATCAGCTTATCTGTGTCGGCGCGGGGCTGATCGTAGCTGTAGCTCGCGTCGATGCAGCCCGCTAGGAGACACGAGTAACTAAAGCCGGAGGTCCTGAAGCACACGCAGCGATCTGGAGGCAAAAGGGTGTCGAGTCCAAACTCCACCTGCTGCCCTTCAAGATTTTACCAGCCAGTTACTTGGGACATCTTAACCACAGCTGGCTGCATGGGAAACGTGTACCAGCCCATTACTAAAATGATACCAGCGCTTTGGCTAGTGGTATTTCAAAATGATGAACAACCAATAAAAGCTCTAAAAAAATCTGCTTTTGCATCCGTTTCTCTTCAAATTGTACGAGATGTTCTGATATTTTTGATATGAGACCAATTTATTATTATGAAAAGTCATTTTCTGTTCCGGCAGTGGCCAACACGTGATTGGCTGCTCCCACAGAGGTCAGGTAGAGGTTTGAACTTTCAGCACATTATTAAATCAGATACACAATAATGGAGGAGACGTTTGTCCTGCGATAATGTGACCCCTCATCACCAAACATCGGAAATCTTTTCACTCTTATCCTTTTGATCACCTGGTGACTCCTAAATGTGCCATTATACTCCATCACGTGTGCTTGTTGGATGGTGGAATAGTTTGGGATTACTCTACATCAAATCTGTCAAATCAGTTTGTTGAAGGTCACCTCCTTTGGCTCGGGCTTAAACTCACGATCCTTGTTAAGCATCCCATCCCACTGGTTTCCACCACAAAAAGGTGGAGATTAGCACCAAACACCAACTAACTGCTGGTAGAATTTGAAACACCTAAATTATGAAACACTTTGAGGGCTAAACAGCCGGTTTTCTTCCGCTCTGCGCTGCAAGTTGGCTGGTAAAATAATGAAAGAGGCTTGAGGGGAAATAGTTTGGAGTTTGGATGGGATGTTGAAATCCATCAGACATGTTCACTGAGAGACAATCCTGCTTTTGTCAGCTGCAAGAGTTCCTTCTCCGTCGTCGCTCCGGGTCGTTGTAGAGATTTGGCGGACGTTCTCACCAAGAGCAGGCAGTGGTTTCCTCGCTCAACGAACCGCAGGTTTTCCGTTACCCGACGGTCTCTGCAGCCACAAGTCCAGCCCCGAGATTCCCCAGCATGCCTTTCAGCTCCTACCGGCGGGGCTGGTGGCGGGAATGTCGGGGAAAGGAGGAGGGGCTGGAGGAGGACGAGGGCGAGCAGGGCGACATGGACGCCAGGGAGGCCGTGGCGGCGGCGTCCTCGGCCTCCTCCAGCTCGCCGCCTCCGTGGAGCTCCTGGCTGACGCTGGACTGTAAGGCAGCTGGGGTCAGCCACTCTTTGGGCAGGCAGCTCTGGAGGAACGGCACGCAGGAGCTGAAGTAGGCCAGGCGGTTGACCCAGCGCGGGATCTCCCTGCCGCACAGGATCTGAGGAGAGAGGGGGAAGATTGATGTAGTTGTTAGAAAAGCACGCACACACACACACACACGTGCACACACGTCAGCGAGCCACAGTGTTTGTAAAGTGTGCCCCGGAAGGTAAACAGAGACGGGGAAACATGTTTTGTAGTTGTGTGAAGTTAGATTGACTAGAATAGAATTTAAATGGGGGGAACATTTTTTTTATTACTATGACATGGATGAGTAATAACGTGGCCAAAGCCTCACATATGAAAGCATTAGAGCAAATTTAGCACCTGAGTTTGGGTATGAATTTTAAATGCAATAATCCTGAGGTACCTTTTTCATATTTACTGTATTTTATTGTATTATGCTTTTGTTTTTAATTCAATGTACTCACAACATGTATTCTCTTCTCTTTTACTGTATTTCCTCACACCTTAAAGACAATGTTAAAACAAAGAAAAGGTGACTATTGGCTGTAAAAAACAAACAAAAAAACAGTTCATTCTTCTGTTAATAAAGTTACACGTGTGCATTTTCAGAGGCTGAGCTCGCAGCCAAGTAAAAATCTGAAACAATGAACGCAAAACTGGAAAATACATCCTGCCATTCTCTCGTGAGGACACCCGACTGGAACATTTCCGAAACTTCCAGCGAACTAGGTTAGATTTCCTGACGTTCTTAAAGACACATTTAAATATGCCAAGACATTTGTGGACCTCCACAGCTCGAGGCAACGCCGACAGAGTATACTGTGCCTCTGTGGCAGCAATGTATTCATCTGCTGTAGCTCAACAGGTCCGGGAGACCTCTCGAGCCTCTGCTGGATTTCTCTCTCACCTCCTTCCCTTAACGCAGGCAGAGGCCTCATTATCCTCACTTAGCTCCGTTGGTGCTGCTACAGCATCAGCTGTCTTCCAAGAAACACCGTCAAAGGGAACTAATTGTGCTTTCATCAAAACGTTCGGCCAAAGCCGCTGACAGGCTGCTTTTCACGATGCCCGAGGGGACGGGGGCGCTGGATTTGCTTTTAGCCACAAAAAAGCATCACAAAGCAGGTGATTTTGCACGCTGTGATCACCGTGTTATCTGCAGATGACACTAGGCCGCCTGCTTTGTTTATGCTGCAGCAGCTGTTTTTAGGACTTGCCACCTCCTTCAGAGATGAGTGCGTGTTGACAGGAAGGAACGCAGACACGGGTTTCCTTTGCCCTGTATCGCGACTACGCAGGTGATGTCACAGCCTCAACTAGGAGGGGGAAGCCTCCAGCCCCTACAGAGACGTAAAAAACTCCAGCTGTTTGACTGACTGAACAAAAAGCTGCAGTTATGTCAGAAAGATCCCTTTACACTCACAAAGCACCAACATATTTTTTTTTTTATAGCAGTCATGAAGTACGGTTGACTAGCAAGAACATTTAAAGAGAGGAGGCTCTCGTATTAAACCCTTCGTCTGTGCGGACCTCCTTAAATCTGCATTTATTGATTTTGTTGGCTGGTGGTCAGCACAGGAAGCTGCAACAACAACAACAACAAATGGAATTGAATGAAGTGAATTGAATCATCACCGTATACAGTTGATCTGGCAGACAGTGGCTCATTCACACATCCAGCAGACACAGAAACTAGCATTCATTGTTTCTGCTCTCCAACAAGACAGTCTGTCTCTTTAACTTTCTGCTGCGAACAACAACACCGCCAATGAGACTGGACTGAAGTTGTGGGCTGTAAAACCAAAACTATTGGCTCAAAGGCACTACAACTCTCTGAGATGTGAGGGGAACGTCAGAGTCGGGCGATAACTCCCTGTCACGTTACACAAAGTCATACGATCCATTTTAATATCTAAATATTTATCAGATTTAAGAAGGGTCATGGCTAAAGGCATAAAAGCAAAAGATCAGTATCTAACAAATGTTGGTGCTATCTGAAAAACAAAAGCTCCTATTGATCAGTTCAGTAGAAACTCTGGTAACTTACACTTGTGTTTTTTATGATGATAATATTGATATCTGCGGTCCACTTTTAAGAGCCAGAATACGGCAGAAAGCAAGGTGCCGGCCTGGCCGTCAATCTGCGGTGCAGTGTCCTGCTTAGGGACACTTCCACATGTGAACATGTGGAGGCGGGGATCACACCACCATCCCAGTGAATAGTAGATGACCAGCTGTTCGTGACCGTCTCTCAGATGAATGACAGATAATCTACTTGCATAATGAGACAGAGCGCAGGGCTGACAAGTACAGAGCGTTTGATTTGCTTTTCAAGAAGGCGACTGACATCAGAGTCACATCACCTTCTCTCTGGAGAATTCATTGCTGTGCTTGATCTTTCAAAGCTGCAACAACCGTCCGCATGATTTCTCCTCGGTGTCTCTCTTTGAGTCAACCTACCATATTAACGAGGTTACAGTAAACAAGAGAATCCGATCCTGAGGGAAAGACTTCTTCCCTGCGGTACCAGCTGTGTTTGTTTCTCTGTATTCTTGTGTAGATGTGTATGTTTGAATTTGTGTGCATTATATTGATGTGATACATTTTTGTGCCCATGTATGTGTGAATGTCTGCATTTTAAAATGTGCACTTCCCTCTAAGAGTGACATAACATGTGCATAAGTGTATTATCAATGTATGCTGTGTGTGTGTGTCAGCTCGCTCTGCATGTCTGGGCTTGTATCAGTGTGTCTTAATCTCCATCTGAGTGCTAGATGCTAAGTGTAAGTCTCCCTGCTCATTAATCACACCAGGATAAGCTGATTGAAAGTGCACACACACACACACACACACACACACACACACACACACACAGTTTAGAACAGGAAAGACAAAATCAAGAAATGGTTATTTACTGACCATGTTTTTTTTTTCCTGCACCTCATGTCAGGTGAGGTGCAGTGTGTGTGTGTGTGTGTGTGTGTGTGTGTACCAACCTCTGACAGTGCTGAGGAGAAGTGGTTGCAGTTCTTGTGCATGAGGTGGTAGGCGTTGCCTTTGTACTCCTTGCCCATCTCCTCCACGATCCGCTCCACGTCCTCCTCTGTGAAGTCTGTGCTGCCCAAGACTATGGCTTCTCTGCAGAGACGAGTGGGGACAGGGTGGAAGGTGTTACTAAACATTATTACTCAGTGACGAAACATCAAGAACGACTCCAAGGAATTTAGCTTGAACCTCTTTTGCAGTGAGAGTCAATGAGCGCCAAGCAAAAACGACAGTTCAGACCTGTCGTGTGAGACTCGGGAGTCAAAATGCCTTGACCTGAATGATTCGGGGAATTTAGGCAGTGCTAACATGCTGATGTAGTTTAGTGTGTTAGCATTGCTAATTAGCAATAAACACGAAGTACAGCTCAGGCTGAAGAAAATAGCATTTGTTTTGAAAGCTATTTAGTCATAAACCAAAGTACTGGACAAACAGAAACAAGTCTGGGTATCATCAGTGTCATTAAGGTCCATCCTCCGGGAACCATGAATGTCTGTACCAAATTCCATTGGCAATTCATCCAATGGTTTTTAAAAGATTTCAGTCTGGACCAAAGTGGTGGACCCACAGCCTGGATTCACAGAGCCAAGCTGCTAGCACGGCTAAACATGTCACATCATGTCACATTACGCTGACATGGTCCTTTTCACCTGGATTCACCTGGTTGGTCTCTTTAAAAAGTTTAAAAGAAAGAATATATCTTCATCAAATGTGTTGCACTGGGAGAGCGCTGATTCAGAGACATCACAGTGGTCGATACGCAGGAATCTGTCCCAGATGATCCATACTTCTGGTCCGCATGGAGACAGCGAGTGTGTGTGTGTGTGTGTGAGTGCCAGGCAGAGTCTGTCTAAAGCCACAGGGCAGATCAACTAGAGCAGAAGTAATACACAGCAGCACAGGGTAGACACACACACACACACACACACACACACACACACACACACACACACACACACACACACACACACACACACACACACACACAGATATACTGTCTCAC
>JAVQJD010036122.1:0-28821 GCA_036023655.1 Nannoperca australis
AGAGGAGAGGAGAGGAGAGGAGAGCAGAGGAGAGGAGAGGAGAGGAGAGCAGAGCAGAGGAGAGCAGAGCAGAGGAGAGGAGAGGAGAGGAGAGCAGAGGAGAGGAGAGGAGAGGAGAGGAATGCTGTCTGAATGATGTGCGCATCGTACTCATCTTCCACAACCTAGAGATTCACAGTCATTAACACTCTGCTGATAATGATGTCAAGGCTGCGTACTTCCCTCACTGAGGTCATTCAGTCACTTGCAGTAATTTGTCATAAGGCCTGTTCTCTGTGTCATTACCGACTACACTGACTAGTACTGTTATTCTGGATTAGAGGGAGCTGTGACTCTCTAATGAGGTAGAACTGACCGTCACTAACTGATCACATCAGGGTGCACTCACTGCTCAAATATGGGCTGATCTTCACTTGACAGGGACATAAGAATCGCCATGTTTGTTTCAATATTGTATTAGTGTCTAGAGTAATCAAGGCATGGAGGGACCTGATCCTGTCAGTGTGTCAGTTAGTCACCGAATTGTTTAAGTGAATTGAAGTGGCAAGGGCTAGAGCTGCATACCAGAGATGCCTTTTGTCTCTCGCATGTGTCCGGTGCGATCCTCAACCCTCAGGGCTGTATGACAGTTTAAGTAGAGATATTAACTGAAAAGATGTTGTTTTTCCCTTCTCAGAGCATTACTTATACTTGCTTTCGACCCATATTCTTTCAACAGACCTTTGACTGGGAGTCCGGAGAGATTTTCTCGTTTTGCATTAGGCAGTGAACAACCGGGATCCATCATGAAATCAAAGGCTTTAGGAGGACTGAACTGAATACTGATCTAAGGTCTGCAGTCCTGCTGGGCCACTGCAGAGACAAGATACTCTTCAGAAATTGAATAAGGAACTTTGATTCCAGTCAAACTCTGAAACGAGTTCATGAGTGAAATTACACAAGATACCGTTTATTAGTCGCAGAAAATAATATTAATGTATATCTGTTAGTTAACAAATATTTATTACCACTGTAGATCAGATTTGTCCATGTTTGTGCCCATATATGCTGCGTTGATTTTGTTGGAGCTCTCTTAATTTATTTAATGACCACTGGGGATATTCACTCCAGTAATATGATGCCGCTCTGTGCTGTATTATTTTAAGCTAGAATATTACTGCCATTGACCTTTTCAGAGGCGATGACCAGACGTAAAACACACGTTGTCTATGATGAATGGCATAGTTTTGGAGCGGTTGATTTTAAAGACATACGACACGTTCAGTCCCCTCTCACGTCCGCTTCCTGTTGGCGTTGACAAACAAGGCTTGGATTTCTCAGCATGCCAGGCATTCTTTTCACCCTGTCTTTCCTGGAGTTTTGAAAGGCCTCTGAGCCTCCCACCCAGAATCACAGAGCATAAAGACACACAAAGCTGCGGGGTTATTCAGTTTGTTCTAAGCTCTCTTCCCCATCGGCTGTTTGCCTAGTAATTCAATTCAGATGTGCAGGATCCAAAAACATGTTTGCTTGAATGAAATCCACCCCTCCACCCACATTGACCAAGGACTATGCTTTTCTTAGCGCCGTTCCAAGTTGGACAGCCAAGCGAGGTACTGCCACCTCGGCCTTTTTAGTTTCAAACCCTCTTAAGAGACAGACATCTTTTCTCTGCACCGGCTCAGCAACTTTTAGCTGTGTTTTTTTCCCCCTTTAAACCTTCCTGTTACTATATCCAATCGCTCTAAGACCAGTTCTGGGTGTTTTTATTTGTTAGCTGAGAGGTATGCACCACTGCAGGCCTGTTTGCAACAGGCACGTCTGTGTAAAGAGCATGATTTCTGCCTGTCGATGTAGATACCATCTGGTTCCAGGTTGCCCTTTATCGGTCCTATCATGAAGATGTTGTTTATATTTAAAACACGGCTCATGTTCCTTGTGGTTTCCTCATTACACTTTGCTTGTGGATCATGAAACCAGACGTATGAAGCCCTCATGGGCTGGAGGAATATTACCGCTACACATACAGCAAGTGAAAGAAGGCATTGATACACAGTTTAGTTTTAAGTCATGATTAAGCCATTAGTCTAGTTTTTCAATTTTACCAAACCACATGTTATGCTCTCAGAGCTCTGGAGAGCTTAATTAATTTAAATGCGTTAAAAAAATTATGCTGATTTTGATGGATTTAATAAAAAAATGTTCTGATTTAAAGAGAAGAATTTGCTTGTTGAGGTAGATATAATTTTTTCCTAATGGTGAAACTCTGGCAGCTAGGCTGCAGGTCCGAATAGTTTTGCATATGTGCAACCTGCATACTCCATTTTCCTCCACATTTTGTCGGGATGCTGATCTGAAAGGCAGCCCTGGAGTTGAAACTAGTGCCTTCAAACTTAGAAATATGTTTAGAGCACATGATTGGTGTATTCCAGGATATGAATAATTAATAAAGGCATCATTTCAAATTCTCACTGAAGTGCTTCCCAAAATGTGTTGGCACCCAGGTCTAGAGGTCTCCAACAGCCCTCACAATATAGGAAAAAACAGGCATATTGTACATGAAGTAGAACAACAAAGCACAACTCAAATATACATGACATGTGGGACTTGGGATTTCAACTCAGCAAGTCAACACTATTTCTGCCATGAAGCTTTATCAAAGCCTTTTCTGTGTTGTGTGAAATCATGTTCTCTGCGCATTACCATATACATTGACCTCATGTGCTGGTGTCTGGAGAAATCCAAAAAAGTCCTGAGCAAAGTGATCTTAATATAGCCATGTTTAACACCAGTAAATATTGTCCTCACTCCATCTGGCGTTAACCAGAATCAAAGCACGCTTTAGACATGGGAGAAACCAATTTGCTAAAGATTTAAAAGGAGGAAAAGGTTGGGCCTTCCTTAAAAAAAAAGTGGCAGAAAAAAAAAGAAGCTATGATTTGGAACAATTCTAAGCAGCGTGAAGCAGGAGAGTGTACAGAAGTCTCAATGCAAACCTTGTTCCCTAGCAGACCACGTTGGAGAGAGACGAGAGGTTGAGAAGGGGGTGGGGAGGGATATTGAAGAAAGGTTAGCCTGGAGGAACAAGACTCCTTTCTCCCCTCCCCGCCACCCCCCCACCCCTTGACCCTCCCATGTGACAAGTTGAGCCAACAAGTGCTCTATTCAGCCAGGCAGCCAGGGGAAATGACTGCGAGGCTGAGTGCTGCCTAATGAAAATAGAGACGCTGGTTATTATTATTGTCTTCATCATCCTCGTTAGAGACGCAATGCCGGTCAGATCTCAGCATGGATCTGCACTTATTCAAGTATTGTGGAAATGGTTGATAGATCCACACTGCGTGTAAAAGGAAGTTTCATCCCTGCATTTTCCGTTCTTCACCACTTATCTTAAGTTATACAGAATTTGCAGACGTGTTTTTCTAATGTCATGTCGTCTGTAGTATAATGTGTCAGTGTAATCCACCCATGGGTGTGTGCTTATTTGCATCAAGCGAATGTTGTCAGGCAGAATGGGAGATGATGTCTTGTTTATGGGTATTCAGTTTACCTTAGCCTGATTGTGTTTGTTTGTGGCTTGCTGGTGTGACTTTTGGACCTAGTGGCACCGTTGTTTTTTCTTCTTGGACTGAACAAACAGTTCTCTCCTCAACTAAATGACCGTAATGGTCTTGGCATGTGTCTGCAAGGGTTTTTAGTGTTCCTTGGTGCTGGTCCAGATTGCATCACAGGGCCGGTCACACGCACAGACTGTTTACCATGGAGGGCATTCACACATGATGGCCTATTTACACCAATGCGTTTCTTTTGAGCAATGGCCAACAGAAATCCTGTGCATGTATACAGCTTGGGATAGTAATATATTTGTTTCTGTTCTTCCCCGTTTTTTTTCTTTATCAACAGTCCAATAAAGTTCCAGTGGTGCAGCATGCCCACCATGTCCATCCACTGACGCCCCTCATCACATACAGCAACGAACACTTCTCCCCTGGCACGCCGCCATCACACCTCTCCCCAGAGATCCTCGACCCAAAGACAGGTAAAGTCTCATGGGTGCACATTGATTCACTTCACTGTAGATCTAATAGTG
This sequence comes from Nannoperca australis, assembly GCA_036023655.1. NCBI lineage: Eukaryota > Metazoa > Chordata > Actinopteri > Centrarchiformes > Percichthyidae > Nannoperca > Nannoperca australis. Next base: position 4,070 of record JAVQJD010036122.1, read on the forward strand.
ACATTCCAAATCAATTCCGTGAGTAATCTTGAAAGGTAGCTGTAAAAAAATAATTTGGTCTTTTATGGAGCTCAGGGACTTTTTTTTTTGTTACTTAAATTCATGTCAGTTACAATGAATTATAAAAGTGATCACATGTCACAGTGGGAAAATGTATTGAAAGGTCCACAGAAACCGGGATGCAGGCATTCCGTTGTGCTCAAACAAACGCATGCTAATGATCTTAACAGGGTCATGAAGTGCTGAACTGAACGTGTGTTTAGACATATATTTGCAAACCTGTTTCTGTTTGGAACTCTGGAGCAAGTTTATATTGACATTTTGTTACCTTTTGTCCAACCTTGAAAATTGGTCTCTCTTGGAATGACCACAGTGAATTCACAGCAGCTGCTGCACTCTGTGAAGGATGAAACTACAAACTTTATACAGCTGTCTCTCAAACACTATCACGAGTATTGTTCTAAATCTTTTTAAAAGCTGTTTTTTTCTGCGACACCGGCAGGTATTCCTCGGACACCTCACCCATCGGAGCTCTCTCCATACTACCCCCTGTCCCCTGGTGCTGTTGGTTCCATCGCACACCCTCTGGGCTGGCTCATGCCACAGTAAGTTACTTGTTGTCCGCACAGCCAGAAGAGTCTCGGTTTTGAACAGTTACAAAACTTGTATGTAATCACAGCACAGTTAAAGCACGTTGTTAGCTGATTAGCTTTTTTGGTTTAGTGGCTAACTTCAACCAACTGCTTGTGGTAAGGTAAGATATATGAAAGCACAACAAAAAACGTGAAACAGACACATTTTTGTATTTTTTGTTTAAAACAATGTCTGATTTGTTGGTATCTAAGTGTAGGTGCACCATATCAGAACAATAATAAATAAATAAAAATTCTGTTTACCAGGAGGAATTTATGAACATTTATGGGTTTTGCTACGGGTCTCGTAATCAATTGCAACGGTGCTGCTCCACAAGCAGGGGATTTGATGTGATGAGTAGAGGATTAATGCTGGTGGGTTATCTGTCAGCTGTGTTTGATCGACCTTACATTGGAGCCATGGCTCACTCTGTCTCCCTCTGTCTCTCAGGCAGGGCCAGCCCATGTACTCCATCCCTCCGGGGGGATTCCGTCACCCCTATCCAGCGCTTGCAATGAATGCATCCATGTCCAGGTGAGTGGATCAAGTTCAGCAACACCCCCACCCTCCCAAAGGGAGACATCTGATATCTGCTGCTTCTATGACATGCTGTAATCACATTTTTCCTGCTTTCTTTGCCTGCCTTTTCAAACACTTGGTAAAACAAATGGCTGGTGTGCAGTTTTAAACTTCCATTGTTTGCAATGTGCAAATGTTTAGGCAATATCTTACTGAAACTTAGCTGAACTCTTATTTTGAATAACATGCTTTCCACTTCTGACAAACATTGTGAGATCCCTGATCTCACAGGCACCGTTGTCAGGACTACAAAGGGATGTGAGGTCTAAGTCGATCACGGACAAGTTCAGCCTCTTAAATAGGGTGAACGCATTATTGGCATTCAGTACTTCTCTCCTGTCTTTTCTCTCAGAGCTAAACTTTTGTGGTCAGTCCAATGTTCTGAGCCCCTCCAAAGCACACACACACTCACCGTTGAGATGAAAGGGCCGAGAATCGATTAGGACAAATCAAAGCTCATCTGAACCTACACGTCCCATCAGACTTAACTCTCTCACCCTCTTTCAAAATTGGAAAGATTTGTAGCGAGCCTTCCGGTGTTAGTGTGAGAGGAAATATTCAGAAGGGTCTCTGTGATCAATAGCATGTGTAGCTCCATCCTGAGATGGACAATCCAAACAAACCTCACAGAGGTTTTTGTACTAATTAATGCATCAGATTTAGTACATGCCAAATATTGCACAAATCCACACAATTCCAAGGCTTACAATAAGAAAACTGTGTAAAGAAGTTGAGTGAAGCTTATAATGTGTCATGTTTTTGACTTTATTTGTTACTTTTAAATTGTGTTTATGAAAAAAAATTAGGGGAGCAAGAATTTAAGCAAAAATAAAATCTTACTTTCACAACAATATAGGCTACATAAGGGACTGCATGACATTTAAGCATTATTCTCTCAACGTGCAGCTTGACTGTGTGCCATCACTTGGAGCAGAATTGAGTTATTCATCGGGGACTAAGTGGATGTTTACAGATATAGTGGTATAGGTTTATTACCAAGTGAATGATATGGCACCTCCTTGTTTATACAGCATAAATTATTAAGTGTTCCAAAGAAAACATGAAAAATAGGGCAATATATTAGATCTTGATTGCAGATATTTTATTAGACTTCATGTATTTACAAAATTTTTTTATAAACTTTTTATTCTTATTTTATATTCAGTCATATAGTGAATATTGAATGAGGATTTTTCTGTGTGTGCATTTGTAAGCTACACTCCAATGTTGTTACAATAACAGTTAGAAAAGCCTCTGTATAAAAGTTAACTCTGGGTTGTGTATCATAAGGCACAGCTGATGGACTCACCTTATGCAAATACAAGGCTATATTGTGCATTGTCTGTGTGACATGTTAAAAGAGTTAAAATAGAGGAATTGTCCAGTCTACCATTAACCAGAGTGTGTGATAGAGAGATACGGAGCTTAATGTCCCCTGTTGTTCATTACAATGCTCCATTGTATTAACAATTGGAAATTGAGAGAGACACTTTGTAAAGGTGTTCTGTGTGGACGGCTGTCAGAACACTCTCCATGGTCTGGAACGTGGTAAGGAAAGTGGTTTCAGGTGTCATGGCCATGCTGTCACCATGGTAACAACACACTCCACTTTTCTCCAGCCATTGCTGAATAAAGGGGCTTTTGAAAAAGTCTTTATTGGAACAAAAAGCAAGCATTTTACTCATTGTGTGTATGAATTTAGTCTAGACAGACGCAGTAGGCACAGTAAATTTCACCCTGAGGGTAAAGCAGGGCACTTAAGTTCCAAGTTAGCTCAACCCTTTTCTCATCTGGTTAACAGAGGTTCGCTGTTAAACCCGATTGTTCAACTGTAGCCTCCTTTTGCCCTCTCAGCTTGGTGTCTAGCCGTTTCTCCCCTCACATGGTGACTCCGCCTCCACACAGCCTCCACCAGACCGGCATTCCCCATCCTGCCATCGTCTCCCCGGCTATCAAACAGGAGCCCAGTGGTGACATCAGCCCTTCGATGCATGCGTAAGAACAATTACAACAGTCATTTAATTGTAGCAAAAGTTGTTTACAAAACTAAATAGCAAAACTTTTGTTGCTGCACAGTATTTCTTCTTGTTTGCTATAATTCACCTCTCCACCATTCATGGTTTATTAACAGCCTCTTTTTAATATTTCGGATTAGCAGGAAATCTCCTGTTCCTCCCAAGAAAGAAGAGGACAAGAGGCCTCATATCAAGAAACCTCTGAATGCTTTCATGCTGTATATGAAGGAGATGAGAGCCAAAGTAGTGGCAGAGTGCACTCTGAAGGAGAGCGCTGCCATCAACCAGATCCTTGGAAGACGGGTAAGTAGCACAGACATGACTTGCATGTGAGTTTATACCTATATATGTGTGTGTGTTTTGAGCAGTCCTTTGATATTTTCTCTCTGTGTCCACAGTGGCATTCCCTGTCCAGAGAGGAACAAGCCAAATACTATGAGCTGGCCAGAAAAGAGAGGCAACTCCACTCCCAGCTCTATCCGGGATGGTCAGCACGAGATAACTATGTGAGTAGCACATTACCATGATCAGCTCTTATACTGATGAGTAGAGGAAGGTAGAAGAACACCATTTTTATTCACAAGGCTCTGTCCAGTGTGACTGTATCTTTTAATTGTAGTAATCACAATTTTGTTCTCATAAACCCGGAGTTGTTGATGTGGTTTACTTTGACTATGCAAAAGTTTTTAATGGCATTGTTTTATCTGTGCAGGGAAAGCGGAAAAAGAGGAAGAGAGACAACAAACCTGACTCAAAACCAGAAGGTAAGGGGCCTTCATTTGATTTTATTTCTTTACAAACTGGAATAAAAAAGAAAAACTGTAGAAACTAAAAGCGAGGGCTTTCTGTTTCTGGCAAAGCTCAAGCACACCTTTATTGTATTATTTGTATCTACTTTTTTTTGTTGCACAGATTCTTTTCTTCACTAACACTTACTAACTTCTTTCCCTGCTTCTATACTTTGACAAGCAGCTTATGAGGTTCAGTGCTAATAGTGGCAGGTATGTCTGCTGTTTTGCAACCCAATAACCACTTTACTTTGCCCAAAATAAGAGAGCTTTCCACACTCCAGTACACATTTTAACGTAGTGTGTCATGTTGTTTTTCTGCATCATAAATGCATAACATCTGGATATGTTTAACATCCTGTTTCACTCTCCACTTTCGCTTTCACTTTCCACATTCCCTTTGTAATGTGTTTCCAAGATGATTTCAGCATCAGCTTTCACCGCCATCATCTTCACTGTTTTAATAATCACTCATTCACTTTTGTCACTGACAGCATTGAGGGACATGAACCAGATTTAAAGCCAGCAGCAGATCCATAATTCAGCTTCTTCACATCTCATTTGTTTCCCCCAGACTTCTCGATAAGAAGCAAGAAGCAGTGCGTGCAGTACCTGCCCTCGGACAAGATGTGTGACAGCCCTGCGTCGTCCCACGGCAGCATGCTGGACTCACCAGCCACTCCCTCTGCTGCCTTGGCCTCCCCGGCTGCTCCAGCCGCCACTCACTCCGAGCAGGCCCAGCCACTATCACTCACCACCAAACCGGAGGGACGCATGCACCACCACTTCTCCCTAGCTGGGAAGGGTGCTGGATCCTCCTCCTCTTCCTCCTCCTCCTCTTCCTCCTCCCAACCCTCCATCTCCATCCCAATTGGTACTTCAGGTAGCCACTCGACCACACCCATCCTCACCCGGCCAATCCCCTTCACCTCTCTGCACCCCTCCATGCTCTCCCCCCCTTCGCCTTTCCATCAGGCAGCCCTTCACTCCCATCATGCCCTGTTCCAGTCGCAGCCCCTATCCTTGGTTACTAAACCAACTGAATGAATCTGCAAAGGAAATTTTCTCCCATTTATTGTGCTGTATATTGCTTTTCTTTTAAATAGGTATTAGAACAACTTTTTTTCTAAATAATGAAAAGGAAGAAATATTATTGGTCAATATTTGACCGGATCCTTTTCTACATCTCTGAATGAAAACAAAATGTATTTTTTGTAAAGTTTACTGCAGAACTGGTTTCTTTTTGATGCATTTATCCAATGAACCTCTTGTATAAAAGAACCAATGTACATAACGTTTCTTTATAAAAACAAAAAGGAACAAAAACATGTTTTCTTTTTAGCCAAAACCTGATTAATGTTAGTATTAAGTTTAAGTCATAGTACTGGCCAATAATTGCAGCCCCCTTTTCAATTCAACAGTGTGTGCCCCTTCTTTGTCATGTTAAATAAACATTTGAAATTGTTTCTTAAAAGAAATGTCTCTTCTTGTCTTTTCTCATTCTATCACCCATGTTTTCGACATTTAATAAGGAGAAGTTTCTTTAACAAGATAATGTGGTTTGGATTAATATCCTCATAATAGTGACCACAGTTGAGAATGAGCAATTTAATGAGCTGTATAATTGTATTACAGCCACACTGAAATTGAACAAAGGTCCATAACACACCTGTCATTTTTTTGTCTTGTGTTGTGATTTAGTTGTAAACAGGGAAAATCTTCATTAAAACCTTGTTGATGGTGGCAAAGAGTTTAACGTTTAATAAAGCAGAATTAAGCCAACCACACTGGAAAATGAGAGCCTGAACCAGGGTAACAAAATTTGAAGACCAAAATAAATACAAATAAAAAAATAATAGACATCTGCTTCTCGGAATATAGCGTCCCACAACAATGACAAAAATGCAGGTCAGCCCTATCCCAGCACACCGAATCCTGCTCGGGTTCCCTGTTCCTCTTGCACTTTTACTGCATCTTTATTCACCGTTTGGCACACTGCTAAGGCTTTAATTAACTCAGAGGTAATGGGATGGAGCCCTTGGGACCTCATTAGGCATTTCAATTAGTGAAAAATACACAAGGTAGGTTACAGTTTTTGGTGGCTTTGGAGATGAGGAGTAGTGCCAGGGATGGACCAATTATGTCGGAGCAGGGGGGAAACGGCCTGGACGAGCCCACTGACACAACGCACACACATACGCGTGCGCACACACACACACACACACACACACACACACATCTACTGACACTTAACCAAGATCTTACGTCTTTGAGCTGATTGGATTATTCAGTATGTGCATTTCACCAATAAAGATAAGTTTCCATATAGTAGACAGCATCACCAGGCACATCGGATCAACAGAGCAGTCTGGGTTAATTGATTTTAACAATAATGCTATTGGCATGTCAGAAATGTCTAGGATTTTACTGAGCAGATATTATCATCAATTTACGGTTAATTGTCAGTGACAGAATCAAATGTCAGTGTCATAAGACAGAATAACCTCTCTTTCAAAAAGGCGGTCTGAGAATGTGTTTCTGTTTGCATCCCCCCGCCCACAGTAGAGGAACTGTCAAGTCTGCCCTGCTATGTTTTAAGAAATCATTAGCCATAATAAGTCTTTGCTTGTTTGCCATTCTATCTTACATCATTCCAGGCACAAACCAGTCTCTGGTGCCATGGCTGCCTACTCCGAGCCACTTCACCGATCCATCAGTGAAATTACAGGTAATGAGATGTCAAAACAGCCAGCAAAAATGTTTCCTCATGGCTATACATACAGTGCAATGTTCAATTCTCCTAAGACAGTACCCATATTATCAGACTCAATCCCCAAGTATGTGACTTCAAATGTGCTTCTTATACTAGGTTGTTCTTTTATTAAACACATTTCCATACCTGCGCCTGCTTATTTTTTATCTTATGAGTTTTTCCCCCATGAAATCTATTAAGACATGATCATTACAAAAAATGATCTATAACATTTACTACATAACATGAGTAAGTAAACAAAATATAAATTTGAAATGGAATAAAGGGTATGTTATCATAAAATCCCCATGCTCCACTCAAAATGTAATCCGCCACTGTTTATCTCTAATAACATATCTGGTTGCTGCTCCACTCAACATCTGCCATGTAAGCACGAGGTCAGATTTAATACATGTTAATTTTTGCTCATTAAATTCTTCCAATCTCTTGCCAAGGTTCTTTTTTGGGCCTTCCTTTGATCTTGAATTTATTCCAGGTTAACCCTTTGATAGTTCACATGCGTAATATTGCACAAAAAACATTTGAGACAAAAATGTCACTAAAATCGTAAAAAAACAAACACAAAACACACACTTTAAATAAAAAACACAAAACACACATCCAACAGAAGCATTTAGTATAAATCCACACAACAACAAGGGCTGACCCTGATCATTTCATATCATTGTGTTCTTCAGATGAAGAGTTAGACTACATAATACTAATCAAAAAGGGCTGATCCTATAGCTTCCATTGACTTATGACCTTATATTCCCCATTAATAACAGGATGCTGTGTTTGCTTCACATGGGGCTTCCCAAAGTGATATTAATTGATTGTTTCTGTAACATTCACTGAGCTTAGCAAGACTCAGCTGGTGCCTTTGTGAAGATAGGTATGGCTGGCTGTGAGCTTAACAACCTCCTTAATGTATTATTCATACCCATTTGACCTTAAAAATGGAAATGCAAATGAGTGTCAAGAATGAGGGGGATCATCGGACTTTTCAAATGTCAAATAGCCTGCAACAATTAGGACATATTCATTACAAGAACCCACAGGTCCCCCACACCCAGCTGAGATGTAAAACACTTTCAATTAACATTTTGATGATTATCTCATCTCTAAAGCTACTGCACACCTTCCACTGCTAACCCCAAACATATCGTAACATATTACTTGTGTTGCTCAGCTGTTAATTATTAAGGTAATTGTTATACTTTTTACATCTTACTCTCTATAATAAATACTATTTCATACCCATTAAAGTTATTAGAAAATGATATAATGGGTTTTTGCAACCCCCCACAATCACACATAGCTAATGTGATCTGGTATCATGACGTGCTTTTGTCATATTTTGTTTTAATTGCACTGTATATCTATACTGCCATCTGCTGATAAGGCCAAATACTGATACAACCAGCTCACATGGAGTGAATATCCCCCTACAGCACTTAACCTGTGGGTGGCAGTAATAACACACATTGTCTCCTCCATTCCTCCTGCAGTGGATCTTTATGAAATAAAACTGCTCATGTATAATAATAAACACATCATTTTATTTTGCATCAGTGATCTCTTTACTTTTACAAGTTCAGGTAAGTTGCATAAAATAGGAGAATGTCAGCCTCCTATACAGTACCATTTGTATCTGAATCTGGTCTTTAGTCTCCCTTTGTTTCCAGGTGTGCCGTTCATATAAAACAAAATAATGCATCCATGACAGTCAAGTCCTATCCTCCCACTGAATGTCTGTGATTCACAGACAAAGAGTCTGTGATACTTCCTCAAAAACATAAATGCAGAGATATGTGCAAATATATGTGAAATGAGTCATTTACCAATACACAGCATTTTGATGACACATAGATGTCTGAGCTCAAATCACTTCAATGTTTGGCCAAAAAGGCATGAAAAAGTGTAGCTTTAAGTATAATTCTCAACCCACTAACATTGGTTATCATAATTGTAGTACTTCTGTATGTATGTTATGCTGTAGCTTGTCCAGTACTTTTCATTTAGTGGCAATATCTGAGGTTTTGACATAAGGGAATCAGATCGGTTGTGTTTGGTCAGATGCTTTCTTTCAGGGAGTTCGCCTTGTTACACCTGACTGGGAGGGAAAGGTTGATGGAAGTGGCAGTTTCTGATTGTAAACTGAAAATGTTTCCTGTCTTCTACATTATTTTTTCAGTAAGTAGGAGCATCTTTTTCACCTCAACACATTTGCCTTCTCATCCCACTGCTCTCAGTGAAATGTCACACGTGTTTACACAAACAAAAGGTGTTATGAATAGCACTCAGATCTTCTACTTATACTAAATGTTCCAAAACCACAATGTACAAGTACTCTATTACAAGTTAGCCATTCATGTAAAATGTAAAAATACTGCAAATTATAAATTATTACATTTTACATTATTAAATGAAATACTGATGAATTTCTGTGTAAGTAGAAGTCAGTGGAGCTAGTTTTAAATACCATATACAGTGAAATTCTATAGTTTAGTTCAGTGGTTACCAACCTTGGGGTTGGTTCCCTCCAAAGGGTCACAAAATAAATTTGAGGAAAGCAGAAATGCAAAGTTCTGATTCACACATTTATATTAACATTTTGGATATTATCTTATTCTTAATCTTATTTAAATGATACAATCTAAACCATCTGAAACATTTAGGGAGGAAAGTCCCATCAAGAACCCAGACATAGTAGACATGACAATGTAGCCTAGCCTAGACCAGACACTTATTTTTCATTTAATCTTGTATTTTATAATCTGTGTAATCCTAATTTGAAAAGTAATTTGTAATAATTAGAGCTGTCAAATAAATGTAGAGGAGTTAAAATAACAATATTTCCCTCAAATAGTGGAGTAGAAGTAGGTCTGTGAAGTAACACAACATGGAAATATTAAAGTAAAGTTCAAGTACCTCAAAATTTTTACTTAAGTACAGTACTTCAGTAAAAGCAATTAGTTACCACCAGTTTCCACCACCTCTGATAAATATAACCAAGCTGAGTGACCTTCCAGGCGAAACCAGCACACGTCACTGGCTTAGAGAAAAGCGCTGTTATGGCAGTATTCAACCTTTAGGTGGCAGTAAACTCCACGGCGGTGTTTTCCTGCGCAGAAGAAGAGCAGGCTGCTTTGTACACGGAAGCAGGAACACGGCTCGTCAAATCTGTCCACCTGTATTTGTCAACGCGGATTCTGGCGAGAGCTCAAAAAAGAGACAGACTAAATAGCATTTGGGTTGTGTTTTCACTGTTATGAGGACACAATGAGAACGGCTTTTCAGCTATTCACAGTGTTTTTGTGTTGCTGCTTGGTCAGAGGTGAGTTCGGTTTTCTATCATTTTGCTACGCATGGCTCGCTTATCAGAGAAATGTTAAGAGTCCTACATAATCCCTACTAGCCAATTAAGCTAGTTGCCGACGTTATATTACAGTGTGACTTTATATATAACGGAAACCTTGGAAAGATACATGTCCATGCTGTTAAGACGGTACCGACAAATAAAAATAGGCTTTACTGTTGTGTAATACGTGTTGTGTAATACGTGTTGTGTAAATGTAACCGAAATTATTGGCTGGAAACAAGTTAGGCGGGACAGTTTGTTTTGTTTGGTTGTAGTTTCTGTCACAAAACTACATACATAAAAACCAAAAATCAGAAACACGGAAAACAAAACAAACACTTTTACGTGTACTGGCATAAGCGGCATAGACAGATTTTTGTGACAGCCTGCGACGCCACAGCTCCATTGACACATGACACAAGACGTGACACATCTACTGTATTAATGTGTAGTTCATGAGTAAGTAGTTCAATGAACTACTCCTTTCATATGAACTAATATGAACTACTCCTCTCAGAGACTGAGTAAGTCGTTTATTTGGCCGCACATGCGCATTGCGCCACAATGTATGAGTTTCGTTTTTCCCACCGCACAGCTCCACAGGCTCAGGATTTCTGTCCAATCCTGAGCCTGTGGAGCTGTCATGTGGGAAACGATTGAAGAACCCCTTTGTCGTTCCATGGATATGTAGTTATATGGGGCGTGGTGTGGTTAGAGCTCTGCTGCAACGGGGAGAGAGTGGAGTGTGAGGTCATGGGAGGTGGATGGAGAAGAAGGGATGATGAGGAGTTCCGTCTTAGTGAGGTTCAGCTGGAGGTGATGTTTGGTCATCCAGGCGGAGATGTCTGCAAGACAAGCTTCTATCCAAGCTGAGACGTCAAGGTCGGCCGGAGGGAAGGAGAGGTGGAGTTGTGTGTCGTCAGCGTAGCAGTGGTAGGAGAAACCGTGTGAGCTGATGATTTTTGGACTGATTAACTTAAGTTCAAGATTCATTCTGCTTTTGGTTTTGCTCTTGGTTTTGGTCTCCACCAACGCCTGAGGGAAATGTCTGTTTATTTAGCTGCTAAATGCTCCACTATGTTCCCCAGCTAGTCATTAACTGAGCCGTTGATAGTCGGCAGGTAGTATATACTGGGTTTTTAGAGCTTTTTTTCTAAAAAACAAAAAGAAAGAAAAGAAAAGGATGCAAATGAGAGTGAGCCGAAAGACGTTAAAATAAAGAGTCAGACGATAATTAATTTATTAATGTTCAATTCTCATCACTACGAGCAACACCTTTCACATTCCACATTGTTTTATCAATTTGATCAAAATAGGAAAATATGTCTTTTGTGATTTGGGTGCACTGACCCTTTAAGGTTTATAGAATTCATATGCACACAGACAGGCAAACACAGAAGCGGATGTACTGGTGCAAATCAGTTATTTGCTGTCCACAAAATGGCTGTGTACACACTCATGCTTCTGCATACACACACATACTGTGGCACATCGGCGTGTACACACAGAAGCGGATGTGGTTGTGTGAATCAATAATGCTGTGTTGTCACAGGGTGACATGTGAGCCATGGCAGGGAGCAGATGGCCCCGGGGTGCCTAGCTTCCTGTTAGCTGTGCCATTCAGCCTCAACACGCACAAACACATGCACGCACACACACGCACACACACGCACACACACCACTACCATCTCCGCTGGGATTTCCCGGTGCAACTAGCCACCGCTGGCCATTAACAAACAGCAAGCCATTATTGGCTCTTCTCTGAAATGCTGAGTACATGCCCTCCCCAAAAAATGACAACAGCCAGATAATGGTTAAATAGATTTCTCTGCCTCGTCCATGTTGCTCTGGGGTAAATAAGTCTCTGGACCCCCCTCCCCAATGTAATTTTTTGCCAGCAGAGCACATAGTCCTCTGGAAATCTGATCTGTTTCATTGGACGCTGAGTGAGGTCAGCCATTGCTCGGATATCACTTTGACTATGATGTATTGATTGAGCATTTCCTATGGTTTGTGTTGGTATCTAGAAGCAAAGAGTCAATTAACGCAGTGAACCAGTGGCTGTAAATGTCAGATTGCATCTGAAGGTGATTTATCGAAATTCATGCCGTACGAAAACGTGTCTCAGTGAAAAGACCTTGGTGAGATGTTTTAGCACTTTTATGCTGACGGCTTTCAACTGGTGTGTGTGTGTGTGTGTGTTTGTGTGTGTGTGTGTGTGTGTGTGTGTGTGTGTGTGTGTGTGTGTGTGTGTGTGTGTGCGCGTGTGTGCGTGCTCTTATTCCTGGTAAAGCTCACACAGCACCACCCTGTTGACAGTCACCTTTGATGGCGACTGATTAGGTTTGAAGTGCAGCGAAAATGATACCAATGTTAGGAAGATAAAAGCTTTGCCAAGGGAACGTTGCTGCTGCTACGTTTTGTTTCAGGGCAGCGATCAGCATTCACGAAACTCCTTCGCCATCCTGAACTCTTTGCTGCCCGCCAAAACCTGCAGCCACATTCTGCCAGCACGCTGCAGTGAACAGACATTTTGTCGCTATGACAGATAACTCCTGCTGTTTTCAGAGAACTGCCTCTGCATGCTACTTCTGACAGGGATATCTGCCGGCAGGGGCATACCCAGTACTGCCACGGCGTTATATTACATCAACATCACTGGGTCTACTCTGAAGGTGTGCTGCCTTTAATTGGTTGTTGGTCTGTCATTACAACTTCAAATAATGACAGAATACTTCAAAGAAAACAGGGGGGATTGAGAACAGGAGAACTGACAGTGATTCCGTTTCTTCTTAGGTATTTTGTTTAGCATTTTTGGTATTTTTTGACAGTACAGTTGTGCTTTATGCCTGTGTATGTTCTAAAGATGCAATCGTCTCGTGACTTATGTCAGAGCAAATCTTTAATGATGCCTGCATTCAGTTATGTCAGGCGCCATTTTGCTTTATAGAGGAGTGTTAACTGTGACATGTCTAGACGAGTCTCATGTCTGCAAATTTAACCACCAGTAGTTTAATTAACTCTGCAAATTGACCTATAAAGTGCTTCATTTATCTCTTTTTTTGTGGCACTTGATGGTAAAAAGAAAATCTGTAAGAAAAGAACAAGTCCAATAAGTAAGAAGTATGTATCTTCTCTTGTTTAATCAGAACAAAATTTCACGATACCATTGTAAAAAAAAAAAAAGACCTTTGATTGTCACTGTGTCGAATTATCAGCTAGTTTTGCCAACTCATTTTCTGATACCAACCAATCTATCAGGACAGGCGCTCAGACCCCTCGACCTTCAATGTTTCCAAATCTGAATTAATGTGAGTCCACATTCCTGCACTCCAGGGAGGACAGTGGGTTAGAAAATATTCCTGGATGAAATGACTGGACTTCACAAGGTGTCTTTGATCAGGAGGTGAAGCTAACAGGGTTGAGGAGGAGGATGAGGAGGAGGAGGAGAGATGGAAGGGCAAGCAAGTAGAGGAAGCTTATAAAGCAATAAAGAAGGCAGTCCGCTCCTTCTCACTGTCACGTGGACTGCAGCCAAGTTGCGACTGCCGAGGTAATCGCTGGAAAAAAGCATGGATGGTTGGCAAATTAAAAATGGAGCTAGTAGGGCAAGTGGTTTTGATTTCACTGGAGTCCATGCTGTTAGTACAGTGTCGGAGAAGTAGGAGTAGATCCGTTCACTCCATAGAACTTTATAGAGCGAACTTGGATAGAGTTGCCTGTTAAAGTCATCTGACTCGACAATCATCTGATTCTCAGCTGATCCATCTGCTGACCTGGAAAGTAGAGCAACGTACTAGTGAAACATCCACGTGGCCATTACATAGCACAAAATAAATTTAAAAAAAAGAACATTTACAGTCCATGAATGCATTTTTTCCTGTATGATTTAAAGTCTCAGTTTGAGGCATTTACTAACATTCACAGCAGCATCAACGCTACACAGCTCACAGCAGACACTGAATACCACTAATAACATTTTCCATGGATTATTCCAGAGAGAAAATGGCACAAAAAACCCCCCTCTTCTATTATGAAACTGACACACGGCGTATTAGCTTTCTGCACATTTTCACACCAGACCTTCAGTGTCACAATAGGCAACTTATTATCATTCATCAGGTAGGCTGTGCTTGTTTCCTTTTGGTCTCTGCATACAGACAGGGAAGGTCACACAGCTCCCAGTGAGCCAACCCGACTCCAGATAGTTCAAACAATCGGTCGTTTTTTAAGCATGCAGCTCAACACAGCTCTCTCCAAGGTCTCTGTGAGTCACATTGAACAGAGACCAAAGACAGCATAAAGGACCAGGAATAGAAGTCCACCCTGGCGTTTTAGCTGACTGATTAGGGCTTTAATTACATTCATCTATCTCTGAAAAAGATTTAAATGTAGTTATTATATTACATAATGCGAGCGTGTGGTGTTCCTTGCAGTCAACTTGGTTATCTCAAGGTTCATTCCTTCGCATATCAGGCCTCTTGGGCTACACAGTGCAGTTGTTTGTTTCCACACATCAATGCATTCCTCGCATTCTTCTCCCCTTGGATGAAAATCAGCTGGTTGCCTGAGAGAGGTCATTGAACTTTTCCCCAGTGTCAACCAGGAGAACATCTGAGTTCATTCTGAGATTTCTTTTAATACAGCTGACAATCAAACATAATACAGGCTGTGGATATATGCTTAGATTCCTCAGCCGGAAATTAAGTTGTGTAAGACTACTGTTATTGCTTCCACTTCCCCCCTCCCTGCTTCAAAATAACTTCATGCTCCATGTAGGATAGAGAAGTTTCGTCATGCATTTCACAGTTTCAGCCCTCAGCCTCTGTGAAAGTGACATTCCTTCCCACATTGAGTTTTATTTAGTTTTCCGACATAATGTCTTCTTTTTTAATTCCCTGAAACAAATATGATGGCAGTAAACAGAGGTGGGAGAAGTAGTCAGATCTTTTACTGACATTAATAGTACGAGTACAACGCTGTAAGAATACTCCATTACAAGTAAAGGTCCTGCATTCAAATCCTTATAAAGATCTTAATAACATATTTTCTTAATCAAATTCTTACTATAAGCGATGGGATCTTACACGAGCACACTATTATTACCGCATTTGTTGTTTTGTGTGGGCTCTTCGAGTTGTTTGTCTGTGTTGCCAGGCTACTGCCAATCAGATCTGATCAATCCACACCCACACAGTCCTGATGAAGCCCAGTAGCTAATGGTAATATCTTTAAGTAAAGTAAACTACAGCTGACAGATAATGTAGTGGCATAAAAATGCAACGTGTCCTTCTAAAATGTAGTGAGGTTGAGGTATAAAGTAACTAGAAATACTCAAAGTATTAGTACTTGAGTAAATGTACACAGTTACTTTCCATCACTGGCACTAGATGCCTTCAGTTTGACTTTGTGGGATTTTTTTGTTGTGGTTTGCTTCTCTTCTCCGCACTTCAAAGGTGTTCCTGAGGGAGCTGCACCTCAAACAGATGCTTGTTTCCTCCGACATTATCGGACATCTGAGATCCTCGATCAGCTCTGCTCTGCTCACAGCGTTCCCTGTCTCAGACTGTGGCCTCTCTCATTTACATGGGTACACGGAGAACACTGTTGAACCTGAAACCCGGCCCCATGTACTCCAATCACGTAAACCGCTCCACTATCTTGTTGCCAAAACTGACAAGCTTTCATTTAGCTGCCGACTTTACAAGACGTCTCCTGTATGAAAGAGGAGACTGTGAGAGGCACTGGGCGTCTAGCTTTGATGTTCTAATACTTTCTCCTTCACTGGCATGTTAAATTCTCTATTAGGTGGTATTACACTCGATTTGTTTGGCACAGCTTCCTAAATTACAGGGGGTAACTTGCGGCTTCATCAAAGGAAAAATCACAACATTCCTGCTTTTCGTGATCATACAACTTGCCCTTTCGTTACAGTTTGCGTTTTCTTAGACTTGGAGCTACGACTTAGGAGTCAGTTAATGGTTCAAAACAAATATAAATCTCTTAGTTACAGTGTCTAACCAAGCGTAGCTCTCCGCTGCTGCTCCCCCTCCCTTTCTCCATGGTATTAGTATGACTACATGCTTGGCTTGCCTCTAGTCTTTACCTAGTTACACGCACAGAGTCTGTGATTTGACCGTACTTGGCTCTACCACAGAGAAGCCATAGTCTCAAACCAGACGGTGATGTCATTCCCGCAGCGTCTGGCACAGGAAGTGACTTAACACTAACTGAACTGTCAAGCTCTTTAACAAAGCGTCACACAATCACTGCTGAAAGGCCCCCTTTTTAGAACATCAGGATTGTGTAATTCTGTTACATCACGGATTTGATGCAAGCACAACCCCCCCCTTCCCCCACAACAATGGAAAAGCTGAATGCACCATTAAAAAAAACCCAAAAAAAACCAAATGACTTCATTTCTTGGGCAAGTTCAGAACAATCAGCCACCACATGTGCAGCACATCGAGTACGCTGTTCCCACACATCCCATTCATTACATCGTATACAGTAGTCGTTTTTTGGCTCAGTCGGGCTATTTTCAGCTCCATTACATAGAGATGGTGGTTGTGTGGTCTCAAGGTCTTAAGGGGTCAGTGGATATAACTTTTAAAGCTTGAAGTAGTGTGTCCTCCCATGTCACAGGAAATGAGCCTCTCCCATGGGCTCTGTTTTTTCACAGGAGAAGCATCAGGCCACCTAGGAATCTTCTGGTTCCCACGGTCTCTATCAGAGGTTTCTATCTGCACCAATCGAGCAGAGCGGTTCAGCCGTGGGGGAGCTGTCAAACTTCCTTGTTTTGTCAAAGTGAGAGGTGCACTGGTTCCCGTACACAGCAATCCAAAGCTGATTTAAAGCTTATAGAGCCCTTTTGAAACAGGGGAAGTTTTACCTCTGTGTTTAATCATTAACCCAAACTGTGGAGTGAACGTGAAATTGGGCTCTGCCTTTGTGTTCGCAAGAGTGCTTCTGCGTCTTTTAAATGCCACAGATACTAAATGCCCTTTCTACAAGTGCCCATGCATTCTTGAGTGAACAAAACAACTCCGGATGGAGAGTTTCACATGATTATCTCAGAAAAAGCACCACAGTTATTTGGCTTTCACACGTTCACATGGATCTTTGAAGCCACGAACGTGTCACTAGAACAGTCGATGTACTACGCAAGGCTTCCTCGGGGAGAACACAGAGCTATTAGACTCCCAACTGGCAGACATCCTGTCTATACTGGAAAGCCACTCAAGCCAGGTTTAATGCACTCCAAACACACCACCTCCACAAGTGTGGATGATGACTCAGCGGCCCTTTTCCATTCTCTCCTCTGCTCTTTCGGTCATTGGTGGCCTTTTAAATGGGCTGAGCAGCAGCAACGAGAGTTGTTTTATTAGACTGAGCAACCCTGAACCAGGAGCTCACACGAAGCCGCCTGATATTTATAGCAGCACAGTCTTACCGCTTCTGTCCAGTTCAACTATTGTCACATCCTCCTCCACTGAGGGCCGGATGGGCTCACTGCAGACATCCCTTTTCAAGCTGCATTGTTTCTATTTGAGGAAGCCATTGTGCCGAGTTTTGGCAACTGTGAAGGATTGTGGATCAATTGTTGAGGTTGAAATAGGTTTCAAGGTCAAAACCACAAGACCGGCTTGTTTGAAAGAATGAAAGAAACACATCGACTGAGCTGCAGAGGTTGTCTGAGTTATTGTGAGAGAAAAGGATCGTCTCTCTGTGGCTTTCCCTTTGCTTTGATGTTTCTACGCTCTGCATGCAGGATTGATTGTACAGATTGTACACTGAGCTTCAGTACGGTGTGCAGAGGCACCGATAAACCAGGAGAGCAAGTGAAAGTCTGCATCCATCCACTCACCCTCACCCCTCTGAGCCTGCAAGGACACCCAGTCCTTCATTTCATGTAGGATCAAAGTTGTTCAATAAAAATCAATGGGCTCAAGAAGAGTAAAGGGCTTGCAAGGACCATATAACTGCTCAGTCAAGGTTAAGTAAACAGATCAGATATGTTTGTCAGTTCAAAATCTGTTCGTATTCTCCACAAGAAACGAAATATTGTTGCACAAATTGGGCAGTTTAACTCCAGCGGTCCTCCTCCTCCTGCCTCTTTGATGGGATCAAAACCAAGTGAAGCGTTATTCATCTCCAAAGAAACCAGAGTCTCGTGTGTAAAGTTACAGTCCTCATTTATCTGGCGGTTTAGACAATGAAAAATGGAGACAATAAAAAACGCAGGGTGTCATGAGGAGTGTGGGTGATTTACTGGCGATCACGTTTCATGTTCCAGTTGAGCAGGCTCACTCCCACGGGAGAGCGTGCTGTTTTGTAAACACACAAATGCCGCCGCCGCTGACGCACATTTGAATATTTATGAGCCTTTAGGGTAGCATCCGACGTCAGATCTGTTTCTCCCTTTACAGGTGAGGACAATGAAAGTACACTGCCAAGTACGAAACCTGAGTTTTCAATGACACCCAAAGCAAAAGCAAATTAAAAGGTTTTCCCATTTCTTTTGATCATGTCTGGACTTACTTTCTAGTTAACAGGCAGACTGGTTTAGAAGGTTGTTCATTCTTTGGGTGAATATATAGGAATATTTAAAAGGCCTGGTGTTTTTAAAGGATGTGGAGTGTCAATGAAAGGTTTCTAAAGCTTACTTCAGAGGCCAAATGTCTTCAAATGACTATTTGATATAAAACAATATCCTTAATAAACTGATGTCATTGTATCAGCTACAAATTGTACTTCTTGATTTTACCTGGAAAGATGGACATCATGGTCAAGTTTGAACAATTATTTATATCTCTGCCAAGGTTTTCGGAGGTGGTTTAATGTCTCCTAAGCAGTTTTATAGCCCTCTGTGTTAACGTAAAGAGACATCATTAAATTAATTAATTATTATACACTGAATTAGGGCCGACTTCAATGATTCTTTTCATTATAGATGAATATGCATATTGTTTTCTTGATGAATTGATTACCACAGAGTGGTATCAGTCTTCTTAAAGTGTCAAACCATTACTATTGCAAAATTGTAGCCGAATAATGTTCTATTGATGAGCTAATCAATTAATAAATGAATTGTTTGAGCTCTACGTCTATATGTTTTCAAATCGAGGATGCTGCTCAGACATTTAAACCAGCAGCATCGTTTTGTTAGTCTGATCCACTGAAAGTTTGTGACTTGACTGGGCGTATTTTCCGTATTTGTACAGCTTTCCACCCAGTTTGCTATCACTTGGCTGTGAGGTTGTTGTTTCCAAGTATTGCAGTATTGTCACAGTGTGGTGAAGGGCTCAGTGTCCTCAGCTCCAAGCTGTTTGGCGGTGCTGACACAGGGGGATTCACCGGGTAATGAGTATTGCAACAAACTCCTCCGTCATCTCATTTTTTCCGGGAGTCGATGGATGACACCCCAGAGACTTGATCGAACCTGACCTTGCTGCCAGAGGAGAGGTTGCAGCCCTGTCACCTATTGTGTCTGGAGAGGAGTCTTTGTTTTCTGGGCTTCTTTTTTGCATCTGTGTGTGCATTCAAAACAGATCAGTTACAAAGGACATAAATGCCTTCCTTGTATTAAAAAAAAAAAAAATCTCCCATTACTCCCCCTCGGCTCCTGAAATGAGTTTTGTTTGACTTTAATTAGCTGCGGAGAAGTCTGCAAGAAGCTCATTAGAAAATCAAAGAGGGGCGGCAGCAGCAGCGTATGCAATATTTTAAGGACGTTACTATGCTTAGGAAATAAACAGAGCGTAGGGAGAAGTTCAGTTCAGAGGTGAATATAGCAGCGAAGCCACAACAGGCACTTTAATACAAGTTTAATTACACGTTGAACTTTAACCCACATCCCTTTCTCTCAGTCTCGGTCTGCCTGCAATTACCCACAGAAACGTCCCAAAACAGAGATGACTGCGTAATAATTTTTCTGTTTTGGTAAAGCGCTGCTTGGGGTTTTAATGGAGCTAGCCAAGCGCACAAGATGACTCATTATCTTCCACACAAGTCGAGAGATCATTCCCAATAGCAGGGGGATACCCAAAGGAACTGGCAAATGTTTGGTATTTCCTTTTTCCCTTAAGATAGGGTAAGGCCATCTGAGGAAGACAACGTTGTCAAATCTCTTTGTGTCCATGAGAAAGACGCTGAGCAAAACCCAGAGGTCTAAATCATGTGAAAAACAAATCTGAGGTCGAGGACAGTCTCTCTCCCGCTGGTGGGAAAAGCAAATCATGTGTGAAGCTTCCAGTCTGTGTAACCATGACACTCAAGGCAGCAAGTTGCCACCCCATGGCTGAGTATGGGATTCTCTGAAGTCCTCCCTGTTCAGTCTGAGTCCTTTACTCTCAATGTGTCTCTCCGAGGGATTCATTGTGTGCAGTAACGACGGAGGAATGGGAGTGTGTAAACCTGGCTAGGCATTTTCCCATTGGATTCTGGGATTCATGGGGTGTCTGCGACCTTTAAAAAGCCATTGATCCAAAAAATGAATACTGTAGAGAACTGCAGCCCGGACTTTATTTCCCAGATGCACACCTGCTGTCGACAGCAGATGGGTTGCTGCGGGGCAATAAGATGAGTTTTTGGGGATTAGAGTCTTTTGTTGATGTGATGAATGCAGATGTTTTGTCCTTTCCTGTCCCTGTCAACCTTCTGTGTCCTCCTTTGCCAGCTGCGTATTATTATTTTCTTCAAAGGCTTCAGGTCTTCATAATAAAAGTCAATACAGAAGGAGAAAGAGAGCGAGAGAGGAGAGGAAGGAAAAAATAGACTGCACCGAGGTTTGTTTTTCCACACTACTCACATGGTTGTGGAGCACTGCTTGCTAACGTGTGGGTGAAAAAGTTCCCAGAGGTGAAGTGTAGCATGCCTTAGTCTCATGATATCCACCTGACACCCCCACCCCCTCCCGCCCTCCTCTATCACTGCTTCCCAGCTCTCCCCTGGGTCAGTCTGGAGTTATTACAGTCCATGTCCTTGTGGGATTCTTTTAAACCTCCATCACCGCTCTTATGAACCTCTTACCGTAATTGCCCTGCTTTTGTTTCAGACTTAAATAGATGATAATCTATGCCGACTGTCTGGGACATACTGAGGACACGCGTCATGAGTTTGCCATTTTGTCGAGCCTTGCGAGCGGTCAGTCACATGCACTTGCTGCTGGACCCGGTGGCTGGTTTGTGTTGTTGCCTCAGCAAATTGTTATTTTCCTGGTGTAGGTGGAAAAAAAAGATGGAGGCAGTGTTTTTGCCAACTAACACATTCCCATCAGCTGGAGGTATGACTGAAGAGCTTGTTCTCTAATTAATACCTGAATCCTGGAGAGGAGGATAAATGGAGGGGTGGTATCATCACTGAAAGACAGGGCTTGTTCAGAGTTTTCTAGAATAAAGCTATATGACATTTTGTTGTCCATTTTTAGCCATTCTAGTGACATGGCTCTGGAAGGCAATCTTGGTTGGCCCACCACATTGGTCCAGATTAAAAATATTTTATAAACTGATGTATTACCATGAAGATGTGTATAGACATTCATGGTCCCCACAGGATAAATTCTAAGGGCCAACTTTTCCACCAGCAGGTCAATGTTTTCACTTTTCACTTTTTTCACCTAATGATCCCCTTAACTTTTCCTCTGGTGCCACCATGAGGTTAGAATTTGTGGTTTTGAGTGAAATGTCAAAAAAAAAAAAATCTCAACAACAACTGGATAAATTGGCATCCCCATCAACCTCTGTTGTACTTTGCGTTTAGCGTTAATTAGCACATGTTAGCATGCTGTCTTGCTAAACTAGGCTGGTGAAAATGGTAAACAGAATTATTAGCATGCTGCCATTGTGAGCATGTTAGCATGCTGATGTTAGCATTTAACTCCATGCACAGCTGTGTCTGATGAGTTCAGTCTTACAGAGCTGCTAGCATGGCTGTAGTCTTGTTTTAGCTGTGGATAATTATAAAAACGCTCAGCTGCAACAAAGGAAATGCCATGTGGTTAAAGATTTTGCCAGCTGATTTAAGAGTGCGGTGTGTTTTGACACCAGAGGGCCTAAACTGGGAAGAAACTGCTGATCCTTCCTCGTCTGTGACACCGACTGGCCCCCAGCCTCAGGAATGCAACAGGACGGAAAAGGAGGAGAGGGAAACAGGAAACACTTTTGTCTCCCCACAGCACTTTAGAATGGATGTCTCCTTTTTTTTGTCCTGTGTGGGCTTTTGTTTGATAAAAGGAAACTGTGTATTAAAATGTGACACTTGAAAAAAAGTAATGACCCAGTTTTGCTTCTTCTAAATCAAGGTCGAATATAACACGTGTATTCCAGTTAGAATTGCACAAAACATAATTACTGTAGGTAAATTGAGTTAAATCAAGACAGATTAAAATAGAATGATAATAGATTCCCATGGGAACTGACATAGTAATGTTGAAGTGAATTAAACTTAACAATTCACTATTGTTCACAGATAGGTCAGGTTACAGCTATAAACAGAGGCATCAAAGGAGCTCAGATAAACAGCTTGTACACTGCTACTCGTGTGTGGTTAGCTTCATAACAAAAGAGTTGATATTCAATAGGAAACTGTTGATACATCCTTTCGTAAAATGCATTCTATTCTAGTTTGGTTCAAGATAATTTACTTGTGTGGGGGGCCCGGGGAGGTGTGTGGGGGGGGGGGGCACCATGACTTCCTGTCCAGCTGTTCCTGCTGTCACTGCTTAGGAGCAGATGTCTGTATTTCCTCCTCTAAGACACACAGACGTGGTATTTTCTCCACAGACGTTACATACGCTCACACATTCTCAATTTGTAGCAGACCTCTTTTAAAACTCCTGTTAGCAGCAGAAAGCAGAGCCCCCTCTGAGTGACATTAATATATTTATATGCTTCAGTGCTGCAGCGCTCGTTCACATGCAAAAAAAAAAACCCACCAAAATTGTGCAGTTACGAATGAGCTCTTTTTTGGTGAAACCCATGTTTGTTCAGTGTGTTTGGGTGTGGGAGGTTTTGCTTGGCAAAGTGTGATAGCCAGTGAACGTTAATGGATCTGCTTGCAGAAGGGGTGTAATAACTCTATTTCCACCCGTATTTGGTGATGGCCAAGGGATTTACATCTTAAAGGGTCAGCACACTCAAATCACAAAAAACACATTTTCTCACTTACCTCCTGAGGTATCTAGCCATGCAGATCTGCCACTGAGACTTTGTTTGTGGTGCTCACAGCATTTGAAAATGACATTTAATAAATGCAGCTTTTACCAAAAAAAAAGTCCCACCGTATTCTGTGGATCATCTAAAGAGTAACCAGGTTCCTGTTGCTGGAAATAAATGCACATTTCAATTTTTTCCACTAGCAGAAAATGTTTTTATCACTTTGGTGAACCAATCCTAACAATTATATGGTCATATTATTATATAATTGTCAATAAAAAATCACATGAAGAGACAAAAACCAAAAATGAATTGATCCTACAACCACGCATTTGTAGCCGGATATTGCGCATTCCTCTGTGCCATAGAGCTCCACTGTTGTCCAAAAACTGGGTGACATGTTCCTTCATTACAATGTAAATATATATGTAAATATTCCTTACAGTCCCAAATGTGTATTAATCTGCAACTGAAAATAGTCCCCAATAAATGCACTATTCACTCCTGTTTGAATGATGTTTGTTAAGTTCTACAGTGTCCAGCTGTTGAGCCTTTTATATAAGATATATATTTGTGACCTGTTTTTAAAGATTTACATCTTATGTAGTAACAAATGGGATGCCATCCTTATCCTGCATGGTGTTTCCTTGCAGACTCCACCCATCAGATAACCAGCTGACGCAAGTACGCACACATAGGTAAACACATATTCTTTGACAGCCAAATGAACTCTCTTTCTCTTCCTGACTCTCTCACAGGATGCCTTTGTGGAGCTGTATGACAGACAGAGGGACTCCGTCTTCAGTTGCTCTTGGCCCTCCATTAAGACGGTCTTCGGCCTGGCTGCACTCGGGGCGGCTAGCCTCACAATTGGAGCATACCTTACACAGAAGTGAACGAGCCCTCTTTCTACCCGCGAGACTTTCTTTCTCATCAGCCTCCTCCTTTTCCTCGTGCCTCTCCTTTCTCGTTTTAAAGACGCCCCCGACCCTCTCAGAGACAACCTTGAGACTCTTCTGAATTTGGCTCTCTTCAAAGCCCTCCCTCAGAAAACTCCCTCGTCCTCACCCACCCCTCCATGTCAAAAACAGACACAAATCAAAAAAATTAAAGCAACCCGATGCACAGCCCAAACAGAGCAAAGGACATCTTGAAAAGAGCCAGCTTAGATGTAATCACACTAAGCTGAGTACAGCTGAGGAGAAAAGAGGATTTTTTTTTGTTTTGCCTGCTTCTGTACTAGTTATAGCATGAATGTTGAGTGTTAGTGTAGACGTTGCATGTGTCAGAGCTCATGCGGGACCTCTATTTTGGAGGCCTTGATGATGGGGGTGCAGGGACAATGGTGCCACACACTGGAGTGGCCGCAGTCCTGCCCCTGCTTGTTGGGGTGAAGAACCCCATTTGACCTGTGGACTCCCGTTGGGGGGGGGGGGGGGGGGGGGGGGGGGGGGGGGGGGGGGGGGG